>ML786190.1:239565-261071 GCA_009831015.1 Picea engelmannii | reverse complement strand
TTTTTCTTTTGTTAATGAAATCAATATTTTAACACAATATTCAACATGGAAACCAATTGGGAAAACCACAAACAATTTTCTATTAACTGCAAAATTTTGTTTTACAAGCTACATAGAAAGAAGATGTTCTTCCTTTTAGATCAACACCTAGTAATAAGGATGCACCCACACCCTTTTTCACCAGCACCAATTGGTAGGAGATTACAACCCCTATTTAGTCAACTATAACTGACAAGGAAGCACCTTCTCCCATGCAGGATCCAACCTGCCCTTGCACCACCCAACCACCCTTAATTTATGAATCTGGAAAACGTTTGTATCATGTCATGACTTCTCCTCTCTATGCTTCTGTCATTTAATCTTCATTGTATCTGTTGCAGTCCAATAAAGGTCTTCTATATCAAACATTCGATTGCATAATTGTTGCTATGTCTCCTTTTGTTTTTGATCTTCAATAAGAAATTGACAGGCACATTTTTCTAATTCACTTCTTAGCATATTTATAATCCTTTAAACTTTTTAATACAACTCTTCACGAACAACATGTATGTTCATTTAATATTACATAACCCTTGTTTTTAAGCAACACAATCATTAACATGACTTTTCATAACCACACATCATTTTAACAACCATCTAACTTGTTTTTAAATCAATCATAGGTATGGACCGATTTCCTTTTTAACAAGATTCTAAATCTTTACAAATACTACAGAAACCAAGTTTTGTTGAAGCGCTTCCTTCAAACCATTTACATATGTCCATATGCGCAGCACCATGGTTTTATTAATTTAAGAGTTGCGTCTTCTTTCTCCCTTTATTTCTTTATTCCATATGACCTCAGGTGGTGACAAGACGCTAGGCCGAGTGCTTGATCACTTATCAAAATCAACAGTCACGTTTTAATCTCCCGATGAGATGGATGAATGTCAGTACTTTGGGACTTCGTCCTACGTGACTTCCAACCTCTTTACAAATCTCCCAAATAAAATACGTGTGTCCAAAATATTTAATGGTTGAGAATGCTCCCGAAGTGTTCTTCATATCAGATGACTCATGTCCACTTTGGGACTTCATCCTTTGGGACTTCAAGACTTAGGGAATTTGTTGGTCGTGAAACACGAGAAGTAAAAAATCCTGGAGTGAAGTAACTTTCTGACGTCACTTGTTGACATGGCAGTTCCTGAGTGGCTACCACATGTCACCTGGATTCATGGCTTACGTATTCTTAAAGTACCTATGGTACCTTGACACTTGTCATCATCGTATTACACAATGTTTCCTTGTTGACATAGATATCTTCATATGGCACATGTTCTTCTCCTTGATCTAATGGTCAGGATACTTTCTGAAGTGTTCAACTGATCAAACGAGTCATATGAACTTCGGGACTTCGTCCTTTAGAACTTCAGGTAATTCGATTTCTCCACTTTCATGTTCTCTCGAAGTGAGATTCCTCAAAGTTTAAACCTCGAGTAACTTGACTTCATCCAATGGTGATTGTTTAAACTAAAAAGGCTTAACACGATCCAACAATTGTCGAGAATTCAGTTATTCGGGATCTCGGGCCTTTTACCTTGCTTATCCTATCCTTCTACTTTCCTCAATCCGACGGTCATGATATCTTCCGAAGTGTTTCCTCATATCAAACAAATTACATCTCTTTCGGGACATTTGTGGCTTACTCTATCCTTCCATTAAACATGATCTGATGGTCCTAATATCTCCTGAAGTGTTCTTCATATCGAAATGTTCACATTTTCTTCAGTACTTCAGCCTTCGAGTGATATTATTTGTTCTCAACCCTTTTCTCTTGAAGTGGTCAGCATCAAAGTTGACCACTGCTACCTTGGTGCACTTTGAATAGATCGAGTGGTCTTCATATTTACTTATCCTTCCACTCAACTTGATCCAACGGTTGATGTGGATTGTGGAAACACAACTTGCGTGTGGTTTAATTTGTTTCCCAAACTCCTTAATTGAATTTGTATGATTGTTGGTGAGTTAACCATAGTCGTTGATCTTTGAATCAATGAGATCTGATGATATAGAATAATTGTGGGATTGGAAATAACATATAGTTTAATTGTCCCTTCGCTCTCTGCAATTAATCCCTGCCCTTGATCTAGCACTTGCATATCTAATGGTCATGACTTAATCTGATCATTTGGTTAGTCAACCATAGTCATCGATATTTGAGTCAATGAGATTTGACGATCTAGACTAATTACGGTCTTGAAAATAACATGTAGTTTAATTCTTATTTAGGATCCACAATCAATACCTTCCCTTGATCTGAATCTTGCATATTCAACGGTCCTAGTTTTTCCTATGGGGATTTCGATCCCGATCATGTTTTTGCACTGTGCTTTCCATTCTGAGATTCATGTGCACCATCTGTTGTGAGCTTATGATCTTCAGTCGCTAACCCTTCAGAGCTCTTAATTTGTTAGTCCTTTTGTACATGGATTTTGATCTTTTTGTTAATACCAAATCATCATTATAACATAAAGACATTATCTTTTGACATCAATGACATTATATCCAACAATCTCCCCCTTGGTCATTGAGGGAAACACTCTAACTTCATACAAAAACTCCCCCTACGATGATGATTTTCTCTATGAAGTTACTCTCCCCCTTTGACATCAATGGAAAAGGGTTTCTCCCCCTATGGTAAATATCTCTCTATCTATATGTTTTTTACCATAATCTGAACTCAAGTAACTTCTCCTATAATCATACTTTTCTTGTCATAACTAAATGACTCCTCCTAAGTTTTATCGTTGTCTCCCCTGAATTGATTCCAATTGACGCATTATTTTCTTGAGAGATTAGATTGGAAGAGGGACTACCCCTAATATTTTCTTGAGATATTCAAATACATATCTTCTTAAGGGTTTAGTGAAAATATCTGCAACCAATTCTTGTGTTGGGACATATTCCAATTTAATGTTCTTATTTTCAGCATGATCTCTTAAATAATGGTATTTTATTGGAATGTGTTTTGATTTGGAGTGTTGGACATGGTTCTTGGAGATACTTATAGCACTTATATTATCACAGTAGGTAGTAGTGGGTTCAAAAAACACTATTTTGATGTCTTGTAAGGTTGTTTCATCAATTCCACTTGTGTGCAACATTCTGCTGCTGCAGTATACTCAGCGTCAGTGGTAGACAAAGAAATTGAGGACTGTTTCTTGCTTATCCAAGATACCAATTATTCTCCCAAGAAGAATGCTCCTACACTTGTAATTTTTCTAACATCTACACAAACTTCTCAATCTGCATCTGAATAGGCTTTTAAAGTGAATGAATCCTTTCTAGGGTACCACAAACCAAGATCTATGGTTCCTTTCAAATACCTAAATATTATTTTCACATCTTGAACATGGCTCTCTTTTGGTGTTGTTTGGAATCTAGCCACCATCCCAATAGCTTGCTTGAAATAAGATCTGGAATCTGTTACATAGAGTAAACTCCCAATCATTAATATATAGTTTTTTGGGTCTATAGCTTTGGAGTCATCTTCCTTGATTAGTTTGCATCCAACTGTCATAGGTGTACTAACAGGTTTGCAATCCTCTAATTGGAATTTCTTAAGCATATCTTTAACATACTTGTAATGATGGATAAAGAATCCCATTTTGGACTGTACTATTTGTAATCCAAGAAAGAAATTCATTTCACCAAGCAAGGGCATTTCAAATTCTTTCTGCATCCTCCTAGCAAAGTCCTTACTCATTTTTTCATCATCACTGCCAAATATAATATCATCAACATATACTTCCACAATAATCATGTTATCACCAATAGTTTTACAATAAATATTAATGTTTGATGATCCTCTTTTGAGGCCTTATACTTGTAAATAAGAATCTAGCCTTGCATACCATGCTCTAGGTGCTTGTTTTAGCACATAGAGTGCTTTCTTTAGTTTACAAACATATTCTCCTTTGTTATTTAATTTAAATTCTTTTTGGTTTCTCAATATAGACTTTATATTCTAAGTTTCCATTGAGAAATTCCGACTTGACATCCATTTGGTATACTTTAAATTTTTTGTAGCTGGCAAAGGCTAAGAACATCCTAATTGCCTCTAATCTGGCCACAGGTGCAAAGGTTTCTTCAAAGTATACCCTTGAACCTGAGCATACCCTTTGCATACCAATATGGATTTGTTCTTGACTACTTGCCCATTATCATCCACTTTGTTTTTATACAACCATTTAGTTCCAATGACATTCTTATTTTTTGGTCTTAGAACTAGTTCCCAAGTTTGATTTTTTTTCAATCTAGTCCAATTCTTGATTCATAGAATTGAACCAATTCTAATATTTACATGCCTATTTGATTGAGTTGGGCTCAATATGTGGCAAATTTTTATTTATGTCTGATACAATAATTGTCTTCTTGTCTGCACTCCATCGCTTTTATTTACAATAATCAGTTCTTCAGGATGATTCTTTTGAGTCATTCTTGAGGGTGTTTTTGTGTCTCATCTTGGGGATTCTTTGGTTATCTATTCTTCTTGAATATATTCCTCATCTTCAATAGTATCCATATCATCCTCTTCCTTTTATTCTTTATTCTCTTCTACTTATTATGCCTGTGTACCAACTGAGTCATCATCATCTTCATCTTCATTGTCAAGTATAGTCTCTTGATGTTTGATGCTTATTATTTTTAAATCATCCACCTTGACAACTGCACTCTCAACGGTCTTATGTAATCTAATATTGTAGCATTTGTATGCTTCTCATCAAGCCTTTTGATGTAACACTTACTTCCAAAGACCTTGAAGTATTTTACGGAAGGAGCTCTCCCAAACCATAGTTCATAAGGAGTCTTATCACTATTAATCTTGAGCTGACCTCTGTTCAATATGTATATTGTTGTGCTTACAACTTCCCCCCAATATTCATTATATAATATTGCTTCATTGAGAATAGTCCTTGCATCCTCCTGGACTGTTCTATTCCTTCTCTCAACAATCCCATTTTGTTGAGGTGTTCTGGCAGTAGAGAATTGTCTTTTAATTCCATGAGTTTCACAGAAGAGGTCAAACTCTTTTGAGGTGAACTCACCACCATTGTCTGATCTAAGAAATTTGATTTTTGTCTCTTTTTCATTTTCAAAACGGGTCTTAAAAGATTTGAATTCGTTAAGTGCTTCTGATTTTTCTTTGAGAAAACATACCCAACCCATTCTAGTAAAATCATCAATGAACAACATAAAGTAGAACTCTCCTTGCAAAATCTTGGTCCTTGTAGGTCCATAGAGGTCGGTTTGAATAATATCTAAAGGTTTTGAGGTTGAGTATTCTTTTCTTTTCAACCTTATTCTAGTTTGCTACTCTAGTTGACAGTGTCTGCACATAGGATTTGAGGGTTTTATGATCTTTGGCTAGTTTCTTACTACCCCAAGATTGTTGACTTTCACTAAATTGTCAAAGTTAATGTGTCCCAACATTCTATGCCATAGCCAACTTTCATATACTAAATTTATATGACACTCATTCAATTTTGTACTTAGTATATATACATTCTCAGGAGTTCTAGGAGAAGTACGAACCAATTTTCCTGAGTCCTCTCTCCTAATCTCACATTTCTGGGAATCAAAGATGCAAATGTGCCCCTGATCACAGGTTTGGCTGACACTTAATAGTATAGGTTTCAATTTTTCAACAAGAAACACATCTTTGGCTTTGTATTTTCCCAAACTCACAGTGTCTTTCCCAAGTATGTTACCTAAAGCATTGTCAGCAAACATATCTTTACCCTTTTGTTTTTTTAAGTTCAAAAAATTGCCCTTGTTTCCTATCATATGTTTTGAGCACCCATTGTCAACATACCAGAGATCTTCTTTATCTTGGTCTTTCAAGGCAATAAGACATTCCTCTTTTGATATTTTTTCTTTCCAAATCTTCTTTTACTCTCTAATGAACTTTGGTTTTTCTGAGATTTCCATTAATCTGCAACTACTGGCTTTATGTCCATAATTATGACATCTGAAGCATTCTAGGTTCCCTTCTTGTAGAGGTGCAAAGGAATTATAATTTCTTCTTTTAACTTGATTTATTGTTTGGTTATATTTACAGTTATAGTTATTAACCCTCAAGTTTTTCCTTCCATATGCTCTACAATTCATAGCCTTTTGTCCAAAATTAGAGCATGCAAAGAAATAACCAAAGAAAATGTGAGGATACATGTTTTGATAAACCTTCTTTTGTGTTGTCTTATATTCCTTGATGGGTGGAAGTAGTCCTCTAGAGTTCTGATCATTACTTGTCTTTTCTTCATATTTCTTCTTGAATGTACTGAGGAGAGCAGCTGCATAAGATTTTGAGTTAGCTTGGTTTTCTTCTTGAGAATAACCTACTCTATTTTTGTTACCTGGATCCCTTTGTGTGGTAATAATCTTATCTAATATTTTAGATCTATTTTCATATCTTTTTTGAATAAGTTCTGCATCAAGTTATTTTCTTAGGTGAACTAATTATGCCTTCATTATTTCACAGTTTATTTGTTTCTCTTTAATAGAATTTTCTAGACTTTCTTCATGTTGATATTATGGTAGATGTGGGAGGTATTTACCTCCACGTGTAAACTTGGTGAGAATAGAATATTCCAAGAAGCAAGAATAAATCCTAAATTAGTTGGCTAATAAATCTAGAAGACAAGTCGACTCAAGAGGATAATTTGTATTAGGTTATTAGTCTCCAAGAGAAGAAGTCAGCTAAAGGAAATATTATATACTAAGTAAATAGGCACCAAGAATGAGAAGTTGCCCCAGGTAGTTTGTCAGTTTTAGTATAAATATATGACGCAGGAGCATCTCCCACATCAAGCGAGCCAGCACAGAGACAATTGGATAGTTGGAAAAGCGCCAGCACAAATTTTGAAATTGCCTTGAAATTGTTGCGCGATCTTAAATGAGCCATTAAGATGAAGCGCATTTGTATATTGTAATTGGACCTTGAGCCTTTAGCTCTCGTCCTTAGTAGGTAGAAGTCATTTAAAGTAGTTAATGCAAGTAGATAGAATTTAATTCTAGATTAGACTGTTTGAGAACGCAAGAGGGAAACGGGATATAGACACCCTCATTGTGCATTGTAAAATTATTATTGAAGCAAGAGAAGAGCAAGAGCATGCAGAGAACTATGTAAGAACACCCATGTACAGATATTTGAATTAATAGAAGAGCTTGATTCAAATTCATGGTTTTGTGTCTATTCTCTGTGTATTGATGTTGAATGATATGCTCATGAATGTTTGCTTCCTGTTATACATTTTCTTTATGTGTTGTGTATATGATTTCATGTATGAGTTTGAAGTCTGAAGGGAAGAAAGAATGAGGTTCAATTGTTTCTCTATCTGAGCAAGGAGTTCTTGCAAGGAGTGCAGTTGAAGTGTCCGCAAGGCGTGCGTTGATAAAGGGCTCAGGTAGTTTAGCTTTTGTTCTCATTCACCCAAAGGTGCAGTTGGGCATAGGAGTCGTGCAAGGAGTGCGCAGCCCAAGAAAAGTCTCAGGGTTGCGAACCTGAGTGAAGAGTTGAAGGACTGTTGCTGCAGGTGTGCGCAGAGTCGAAGGATTCAAACACTTAGACGTGTTTGAAGGTTGCCGCAAGGAGTGTGTGCAAGGGTCTTTTATAAAAGATCAGGAAGGGTAAGGCCTTCAAATCCATTGAAGGGAAGCAGAGGGAGCTTGTGCCGTGAAGTGTTTAAACAGGTGTTGCAAGTTTGCACGTAGGTGGACAAGTTCCGCGGAGGAACACTTAGTTGTTTTGCAGATTTCATCAGGAGGAATAGACGGTTGGAATTCTCCGAGGAGGATTCACGACATCTTGTGAGTCGTTAGATCTCGCAGAGGTGCATGGGAGATACTGCAGGTATTCTGAGAGGTTAAAAGCTCAGGAGTGATAGAGTCGTTGATACAAGCCAGCCAAGGCCGTTGGATCCCTCGCGGAATCGCCTATCGAGATTTTGTGAGGGAAAGAGTCGAAGGTTGGGCAACGGGAATCGTGAAATAATGAAACGCGATATCCCGATGACTAAAGGATAGTGTGGGGCCACAAGGGTCAATCATTGGACAGGTGGCATAATATATTGGGGTTTCTCAATGAGAAGTTACGAAACCATTCCCTCAGGATTCGCGATACCGCGAAATCTGAAGTGCCAATAAGGTGAAGTGACGTGAAGGGGTCGAACTCGCACGTGCGTCAGAGTTTCAGCGTATCGGGGTTTGGGAGTCTGTAAAGCAAGTTGCTTGACATAGTGAGTGGAGAAATAACAATAGAAGAAATCTCGATAAGAGAAGGAAAGGGTCAGTGTTGACTTGTATCGGGGTTCGGGGATTCGAGAACCAAACACTTGACCTTTGGATTCACGAAGCCGCGAAGTCCAATCTCCCGATTTGTAAAGAAGGGGGATCGCACGAGATTTACTATGGGTGCATATTTCCCTGATAGGGAATATAGAAGGACATTAGAGTTTCTTTGGGCCAAGAAGGAAGGAAATATTTTGTGAGCAGATGTGTTAGAGAGCGCACGTTTGCACCAAGTGGTATCAGAGCCCAGAAAGGTTCTTTGCTTTCTATAGCAGAGAAGAAGAGTTCACCATGCCACCAAGGAGATATAGACAGTCACCTGATCCAGAGGATAGGGAAATGGAAAGAAGAAGAGGCAGGAAGATGACAGATCCAGCTATGGAGAGACAGATGCATGATCTCTGAGCAAGACTCGAAGACATGGAGACAGCGCAAAGATGCACAACCAGTGAAGGGGATCTGAGTGATTCTGAAAGAGAAGCTGAGGCTGAACGTGAAGAGGAAGTTGCAGCTGGATATGCATCAAACAAGCGTTTGATCAGAGCTATTGCAAGGATGGGTGCAAGAGAAAAGATGGACATTCCAGTTTATGAGGGAAACTTGGATGCAGAGGAACTTCTAGACTGGATTAGAGCTCTAGACACATACTTTGACTATGAAGATGTCGAGGAGGACAAGAAAGTCAAGCATGTTGTCACAAGACTGAAGGGACATGCAACATTGTGGTGGGATGAACTACAAGCTGACAGACGCTGCAAGGGAAAGCAGAAGATCAAGAGCTGGGACACGATGATCGCGAATATGAAAGAGAAATTCATCCCTAGGGATTATCAAATTTCTTTGTTCAGGAGGATGCAGAACCTGAGACAGAAGCTGATGATAGTGAAAGAATACACTGAGGAATTCTATAAACTAAACATCACGGCAGGTCATCGAGAGAGCGATGATGAAAAAGTTGCTAGATATATGAATGGCCTGAGATATGATATCTAGGATGAGATGAGCATGGTAACCATACGAACGGTGGAAGATGCTTATTAGATGGCTCTGAAAGCGGAGGAGAAGCTGAGCAGAAAGAAGAGTCAGAAGAGCCGAGGAAGATGTCATCCCAGAGGAAAATCAGTTGCCCAGGATAAATATCAGAATCCCAAGGAGGACTGGAAGAAACCTCAGGGTAAAGTTGAGAGAGGTGGAACCTCACAGAGAGGGCCATATGTTGAACAGAGGGGGCAACATAATGAGCAGAGAGGAGATTATGCTGACAACAACACTTTTCCTCATATTAGAGGTAGAGGAAGAGGAAGAGGTGGAGTAATCACATGCTTCACATGTGGGAAGAATGGGCACAAGTCTTATGAGTGTCCAGAGAAAAAGAAGGACATTGGAGAAGCTCACATCACCGAGGCATAGAGGGGGGATGTTGAGGCAGAAGACGTTGAAGGTGGAAGATCGTTGACGATGCGAAAAGTCCTTTTGACACTTGAGAAGGAGGTGGTGAGTTCATTCCAAAGGACCAGACTTTTCAGGACTGCTTGCAAGACTAGGGACAGGGTATGCAAGGTCATTGTAGACAGTGGTAGCACGGATAATCTCGTTTCAAATAAAATGGTAGAGAAGTTGGAGCTGAAGACGACTGAACATCCAATCCCATACAGAGTTTCGTGGATACAAAAAGGACACCAGGTAACTGTCATTAAACAATGCTTGGTTGAATTCAAGATAGGTGGATATAATGATAATATTTTATGTCATGTCATTCCTATGGATGTTTGTCATCTATTGCTGGGTAGACCATGGGAATATGACAGAAATGTGATTCATGATGGGCGAATGAACACATACACCCTAGATAAGAATGGGAGGACACACATGTTGCTTCCGATGAAGGATAAGGAGGTGAAGCCTGAAGTAAGAAACATTGTACTTCTCATGAGTGGGAAGGAACTTCTTACAAAGGTTAAGAAGAAGGAGGATCCACAGTTCATTGTGGTCAGAAAACTGAAGATTGTTCTGACTAGCACAAGAGTGGATGATTTACCAGATGAAGTTCAGGAACTGCTGGGAGAGTTTGTTGACATAATAGTGGATGAATTACCTCGTTCATTTCCACCAATAGGAAGTGTGAGTCATCATATTGATCTCATACCAGGAGCTAGTTTGCCAAACAAAGCCGCGTACAGATTGACGCCGCAACAGAATGAAGAAGTTAAAAGGCAAGTCCAGGATTTGTTGGACAAAGGTTTGGTCAGGGAAAGCTTGAGTCTATGTGTTGTTCCAACAGTACTCAGCCTGAAGAAAGACGGAGGTTGGAGGATGTGTACTGACTCAAGGGTGATCAACAAGATAACCATCAGGTACATATTTCCATTGCCAAGGATGGATGATCTCATGGACTGTTTAAGTGGGGAAAAGTATTTTTCAAAGATTGATTTGAAAAGTGGTTATCATCAGATCCGCATGAGAGAAGGTGATGAATGGAAGACATCATTCAAAACCAACGAAGGGTTGTATGACTGGCTTGTTATGCCATTTGGCTTAACAAATGCACCAAGTACTTTCATGAGATCGATGAATGAAGTCCTGAGGGAGTTCATTGGAAAATTTGTCATTGTGTATTTAGATGACATACTGATCTACAGTAAGACAGTGGAAGAGCATCTGAAGCATTTGGCTACAGTGATGCAAAAACTACAGTAGGAGAAGCTGTTGATAAATATGAAGAAGTCCTCATTCATGAAGATAGAGCTCATTTACTTGGGATTTGTTATTTCTGCAAATGAGTTGAGGATGGATCCAGATAAGGTGGAAGTGATCAAGAATTGGCCATCACCAAAGAATGTATTTGAGGTGAGAAGTTTTCACGGATTGGCTAGTTTCTACTGAAAATTCATCAGGAATTTCAGTGGAATTAGCGCAGCGATGATGGATACCGTGAAGAAAAGACACAAGTCTTTTCACTGGACTGAAGAGGCTGAGAAAAGTTTCAATTTGTTGAAGAGGAAGATCACAGAACAACCAATTCTGGTGTTGCCTGATTTTCAAAAGACATTTCAAGTGAAATGTGATGCAAGTGGATTTGCAGTAGGGGCAGTCTTAAGTCAAGAAGATAGGCTGATAGCATATTTCAGTGAGAAGCTGAATGAGGCGAAAGTGAAGTACTCCACTTATGATAAGGAGTTTTATGCTATCATCCAGGCATTGAAGAAATGGAGGCATTACTTAATTCCGAAGGAGTTTGTCTTGTACAGTGACAATCATGCACTGCAGTTTGTGACTCAACAAGAAAATTTGAATCAAAAACATGTCAAATGGGTTGAATATATGCAAAATTTCACATTTGTGATAAAACATATTTCTGGTACTGTTAACAAAGTTCTTGATGATTTGATCAGGAAGTGTTTTCTATTGCAGGAGTTCAAATTCAAAACGCTGGGTTTTGATGATCTCAGGGACATGTACGCAGATGATTAGTATTTTGGAGAGGCGTATGAAGTAGCTGAGAATCTAGTTCTCAGAGATAGAAGCCAGTGGGCCAAGTACATGATCCAGGAAGGATTTTTTTTTAAGGGAAGTCAACTGTGTATTCCGAAATGCTCCATGAGGGAGAATTTGTTGAAGGAGAAACATAGTGGAGGATTGGCAGGACATTTTGGTCACGACAAAACATTCAAAAAATTGAATGAGTCATATTTTGGGCGGGAATGTGAGCAGATGTCAGGAGATTTGTGGACAGATGTAGAATTTTCCATCATTCGAAGGGAAGAAAGAAGAATGTAGGATTTTACCAAACATTGCCCATACCAGAGAGGTTGTGGGATGAAATTAGCATGGATTTTGTATTGGGGTTGCCAAGAAAAAAAGGAGGTTTTGATTCAATCTTTGTGGTGGTGGATAGATTTTCCAAAATGGCACATTTCATTCCATGTCAGAAAACTAGTGACACAACTCACATTGCGAACCTGTTTTTCAAAGAGGTCATTCGACTTCATGGGTTGCCGAAGAGTATAGTTTCAGATCGAGATACGAAATTCATAGGGCATTTTTGGAGGACCTTACGGAAGAAGATGGGAACTAACTTGGCATTTAGTTCGACTTATCATCCTCAGACGGATGGAAATATAGAAGTGGTCAACAAAAGTCTGGGAGACATGCTGAGAAGCTTGGTGACAGAGCATCATAGCAAGTGGGACACCATATTACCACAGGCAAAGTTTGTGTATAATGACTCAGTCAATAGGAGCACAGGGAAAAGTCTATTTCAAATTGTTTATGGCATGCAGCCGAGGGGAATTTTTGAACTGAGGGATTCAGAACAGACTGCGACTAGGAGCGCTAGTGCAGAAGAATTCGCAGAGGCGATGAAAGAAATTCACAGCCAGGTGAAGGGACGATTGCTGGAATCAAGCCAAGAATATAAATGTAGAGCCGATCAACATAGAAGACAACTTCAGTTTGAGGTTAGTAATATGGTTCTGGCACATTTGAGGAAAGAAAGGTTCCCGAGAGGAACATACAATAAGATGAAGATGAAGAAAATCGGGCCATGTAGGGTCTTGAGTAAATTTGGGGCAAACGCTTACGAGATTGAATTACCCGATGGGATCGGAATTTATCCGATATTCAATATCTCATATTTGTACCCATATAGAGCTGAAGAAACAGAGACTGGAGATGAGCAGCCAGTGATCCAGTGGAAAAAGCAAATGCTAGTTGCAGAGAAGCCGCAGATGGAGTGCATACTAGACAAGAGAGTGAGCAAGAGGACCAGGCGAAAGCAATACTTTGAATATCTGGTCAAATGGAAGAACCATCCAGTTGAAGATGTCAGGTGGGAGAGCGAAGAAGAGATACAAAAGCATGGACAGACCGTGCAGGAGCTCATGGACAGGAGCCCATGAAAGTTTTCAAGCCAGGGAGTATGACGCAGGAGAATCTCCCAGATCAAGCGAGCCAGCGTGGAGACAATTGGACAGCTGGACAAGTGCCAACACAAATTTTGAAATTGCCTTGAAATTGTTGCGTGATCTTAAATGAGCCATTAAGATGAAGTGCATTTGTATATTATAATCAGACCTTGAGCCTTTAGCTCTTGTCCTTAGTAGGTAGAAGGCATTTAAAGTAGTTAATGCAAGTAGATAGAATTTAATTCTAGATTAGACTGTTTGAGAATGCAAGAGGGAAACAGGATATAGACACCCTCATTGTGCATTGTAAAATTATTATTGAAGCAGGAGAAGAGAAAGAGCATGCAGAGAACTATGTAAGAACACCCATGTACAGATATTTGAATTAATAGAAGAGTTTGATTCAAATTCATGGTTTTGTGTCTATTCTCTGTGTATTGATGCTGAATGATATGCTCATGAATGTTTGCTTCTTGTTATACATTTTCTTTATGTGTTGTGTATATTATTTCATGTATGAGTTTGAAGTCTGAAGGGAAGAAAGAATGAGGTTCAATTGTTTCTCTATCTGAGCAAGGAGTTCCTGTAAGGAGTGCAGTTGAAGTGTCCGCAAGGAGTGCATTGACAGAGGGCTCAGGTAGTTTAGATTTTGTTCTCATTCACTCAAAGGTGAAGTTGGGCATAGGAGCTGTGCAAGGAGTGCGCACAAGAAAAGTCTCAGGGTTGTGAACCTGAGTGAAGAGTTGAAGGACTGCTGCTGCAGGTGTGCGCAGATTTGAAGGATTCAAACACTTAGACGTTTTTGAAGGTTGTCGTAAGGAGTACGTGCAAGGGTCTTTTATAAAATCTCAGGAAGAGTAAGGCATTCAAATCCAATGAAGGGAAGCACAGGGAGCTTATGCCATGAAGTGTTTAAACAGGTGTTGCAAGTTTGCACGCAGGTGGATGAGTTCCGCGGAGGATCACTTAGTCGTTTCGCAGATTTCATCAGGAGGAACGGACAGTTGGAATTCTCTAAGGAGGATTTGCGACATCTTGTGAGCCGTTAGATCTCGCAGAGGTGCAGGGGAGATATTGTAGGTATTCCGAGAGGTTAAAAGCTCAGGAGTGATAGAGCCGTTGATCCAATCTATCCAGGGCCATTGGATCCCTCACGGAATCGCCTATCGAGATTTCGTGAGGGAAAGAGTCGAAGGTTGGGCAACGAGAATCGCGAACTTGCGAAATGCGATATCCCGATGACTAAAGGATAGTGTGGGGCCACAATGGTCAATCAGTGGACAGGTGGCATAATATATCAGGGTTTCGCAACGAGAAGTTCTGAAACCATTACCTTAGGATTCGCGATACCGCGAATTCCAAAGTGCCGATAAGGTGAAGTGACGTGAAGGGGTCGAACTCGCGCGTGTGTCAGAGTTTTGCTGTATCAGGGTTTGGGATTCGGTAAAGCAAGTTGCTTGACATCGCGAGTGGCGAAATTGCAATAGAATAAATCCCAATAAGAGAAGGAAAGGGTCAGTGTTGACTTGTATCAGGGTTCGGGGATTCGAGAACTGAACACTCGAGCTTTGGATTCTCGAAGCCAAGAAGTCTGATCTCTCGATTTGTAAAGAAGGGGGATCCCACGAGATTTACTGTGGGTGCATATTTCCCCGATAGGGAATATAGAAGGACATTAGAGTTTCTTCGGGCCGAGAAGGAAGGAAAGATCATGTGAGTGGATGTGTTAGAGAGCGCGCGTCTGCACCAATATAGGAGGCCAGTCTTCATTCAGGAAGGCATTCTCAGAACTGCAAAATCATCACTTGTGCGCACTGCAGTTGGCTAGTTTGTGCACAAGTTTCAAGGAGAGCTGTCGTTGCAGCTGCTACAGCTACCAGATTTCAATTTTGGCCTGGACTCTCTCTTGGTTATGGTTTGGACTCTCTGATCAACTCTTGTTACTCCTATTTTGTGCGTTATCCTTGGATATATGTGCACTATATTGTTTGGCTATCTAGCCTAGGGTTTCCTTTCGGAATGATTCATTATCAAGTTTAAGGTGCTCAGGGGTGGCTTTGGGCTATGGTTGGGTGACAATAGTGATATTATCTATGGTTAAACAAGCACATCCATTATATTCTAACATGTTATGGTCCCACACCTCCTTCATTCATTCTAACCACTTGAAGGGATCATAGCCATAAGGATACTAAGCTCATTGAAGAACTACCACTAGGGTTTTTAGCAAGAGAAGTCACCAAATTACTATCGCTAGGGTTTGTAGTAAGAGAAGTCACCAAAGCACTACCACTAGGGTTACTAAAAGGTGCAGTTGTAGAAACCCTAATCCTCTCATTGAGGCACCTTAAGTGAAGGGATTTACCTAATTTTTGGATAGACTAGTGTGACCTAGCCTAGCGCATATCCTGGTACTCTTAGCAAGCTAAGACGTCAAGGTTGAGTTTTTGGTCAAATCTAGGGTTGACCAAGTCAAGGCAACCATGACTTACTCTATGAAGTCAGAAAAAGAGTTATATGGGGATTCTAACTTCAAAGCATGGAAGACAAGGATTGATCTCATCCTTGCGAAGAATAAAGTGTTGGATATCATGAAAGGAAAGATTGTGGAACCTAAGTCTGGAGAATGAGCTTTGTGACATGAAGATGAATGATGATGATAGCATAACATCATACTTTGTGAGAATATCTTAGTTAAGATATCAACTACAATTTTTTGAAGAGATCCTTTCAGAGAAGGAATTGGTAAACATATTACTCAATGGTATTCCCAAGACATGGGATATTGCATTTGTCACAAGCATGAACACAAGGAAGGAGTATCCTACATTTGAAGAAATTTGGACTTGTTGTGCACAAGAAGAATCAAGGATCAGTGAAAAAGAGAAACCCCAAAATAAATACAATTATCAAGCTTTCACAACAAGGTTCATGAATTCCAGGAATAAAAGGAAGATTGGCTCCAGGAAGAATCCAAATCAAGAGAAAAATATGTTAGAAATACAATGCTTCAACTGTCGAAAATATGGTCACTACACGAATTATTGTCCCGAGCTAAAGAAAAGGAAGGAGACACATGAAGAATCAATTGTCAAATAAAAGGAGAATTCAAAGAAGACTAAGCATGATGAAACAAACTTCTTCTTCTAAGACAAGGTAACAATACTCCTCATAGTTCTTGTACATACCATGTTTTCTGTACATATCTTGCATATCTATTTCCTAGAAGATAATATGTTCCAAGAGAAACTATACCTATGGGAGAACAACAAGATAAGCATTGTTATCACTATGACTACAAGTCAGACAATACACATGAAAGGATGAAGTACATCAACAATGCCTGGTAACAATTCATGTGGAAGATATTACATAAGTACATCTGCAAGATAATCCAAAAACTGAATCAATCTTGAAGAAAACTAGAAGAAGTAAAGCCAAGAGAAGAAGGCAGAAATCAAGAGGAAATTGGAAAAATATTTGTGACACTTTGCATAAGGAAATAAGGATGTAGACATAATCATGGACTCTCCTATATGGAGAGAGCCGACTATATATTTCCAAAATAAGAGCATGCATTCATGCATGAAGCAAGGATTCGGAGGGAGATAATACTAAATTATATGATCCATTGAAGATGATGAAGTATCTATCCATGGAATAAACCATGAAAAAGAAACACGTGTTTAGTGTGACCTTAGAAGAATTATTTGATCCAGATGGATATCGGTGGCCACCCACCTTTTCCAACTGGCTCAAAACAGTTTTCTGACAATTTTGGCAATTTACTATTTTTAGCAGTTTTAACTTCCGGGGCCATTTTGAGGGACTAAATGAATGTTTTTCAGGATCGAGCTCCTCAATTATTGACAAAGGAATTATTGAGCCACCAAAATGAATCTCCTCTATGATACCTTTCCAACGGGCTATCACACGCCTAAAACAGAGATCGTATGCAAAAGTTACGACCCCGGGAAGTTGATGTACTAACTTACCCAAACGGGGCCCACATGTCTTTTGGCACTTCATCTCCTAGGGTTAGTTTTTTGGATGTCTAGGGTTTTTGTCATTATTGATTATTGTAAAAATTCCTTCAGAGCCTCATTGTAACTTTGTTCTTGCGAATGCGCGCTGCCGTCACATCTCTTCTCAGAGATAAGACGCCACCATTCCAACAAGCTTGTTTCCGCTGCATTTTATAGTTTCAGCTTATTTCATTATTGAATAGAGAACCAGTTTTAATGTATCTTTATTATTTTGTGTTAATCACCTATTAATAATATGTATTCATTTCGTTCTTCTCATAAAATCCGGATCAATCTTCTTCGAAAAGAAACCTTAGAGTATCCCTAGTTGTCCATCCACATCCATGATCCTATGATGAAAGAAAGAAGTTGGAATATTCAAGGCATGGAATCTATACAAAACTCCATGGACCCAAGAGATAAAGGGAAACATGAGGAAGAACATGAATATTCCAAGAAAGAAAGAAAATCCATAACAACTAGTCATTGTATCAAGAATCAAAAGACTACTAGCCCGATATGAACTCACTAAAAGAAATCAAGCAGAGGAAATGAAAGTTGTGATGAAGAACAGTGTATGGAATACTTATGAACGAAAGCATTGCAAGATCCAGAACTAAAGGATCTCGTAGATGGAGGGATAGGACTATGACGATAGAATTTCCAGACATGCCTCTACCTGAGACATTATATCTCCTACTATATCCATGGGTTGGAGTTTACATCAGAAAACTGTAAGGACTGTTCTCCTCAACCGAGTAAGAAAACAAGGAATATGTATAGCAACTTGAAGGCTTTGAGGTATACCAAAAAGAGACCCGTGTATACAGATGGAAGAAGATTTTGTATGGATTCAAACAACTTGGTGCAAATCCTCTCGTGCATAGTAGAAGCGTGGTGAAAACATTCTATGACAAAAATTAGAATGGTTACTGAGAATTCGATGATGATGGATTTCTAATCCATGGAAAACTCTCATGATGACAGAAGAAGTGCCACATGTATATGTTCCAGATTGAGCATTTCCACGATGTTATGAGCTAGCAGGAAACAAAAGAGATGAATTCAACTATGATATATTGTATTCATCAGATTTGCATGAAGCCTTCAGAGAAAATTGGTTTTCTAGAAACACCAAAGTACATTAAGATCAAGAATTACATTCTCCATGATGAAGTCCAGAAAAGAACAAGTGGTTCTCCAATATATATCTCCACAGATGAGTAGATAAGTAGGCATTTTGGTAAAGCCTTTGTCCAAGATGAAAGAGTTTGCGTACTCAAGTTGGAGCTCCTGGAGACGACTTCCTTTCGGAAAAAAGAAGAGATGAATCCCAGGTTGGGAGGGACGATTGATGTGTTATTGATTTATGGACAGTCATTTTTTAGTTTGAAAAATTGTCCAGGATGAGTAGTTCCTTTCTAGTTCAGAAAGTGGTTTGATATTTTTGATGGACAACATTTTCCAGTTCTGAAAATGGTCCAGATTGAACGATCATTTTCGTAATGAAAATGGTTCGATGGATTGTTGATGTACCATAGAAAATGACTCCCCTTATGGAAAGTGTCGGCGAATGGCCTAGGAAAGTCTCTCTTCCTGACGATCACTCACAATAGTTGTCAAGAAGACTACTCTACCTCGTTGGAAAGTCATTCTTTCGAATCTCACAATTGTAATCAGTTTTGAAGAATGGTCCATTTTGGAGGTTGGTGTAGGATGGTCATTTCCTTAGGAAATGGTCCAAACAGTCATTCCCTAGGGTAGATTCATTCTCTCCAAGTTGCACTTTTTTTAGTGCCAGGGGAATGGCCTAGATAGGTGAATTGTCTCGATTCAATAATCAGGGATAGGAATTCCCTAGGGAATACTCATTCTCTTCAGGTTTCACTTTGTTTAGTGCCATAGGAATGGCCCAAATAGGTGAATGGTCCAGGATCATAAATCGGGACAATTATTCTTCCTTGCTTGAGAGGAATAGTCCAGATAGCTCATCGTTGATGTTTTACCCTCTGAGGGTAGATGCTCTTCCATATCTCATAGATGTGAGTGGAAGAATGGCCCACATGATTCAGTTCACTAGAAAATTTGGGTCTTTTTGCAACGATTATTTAGACGCTCTTGCGACATTATGTCATGGATACTGCGATGAATCTGGAGTCTCTGAAACATCATTTTATGTCACATGGAAATTGAAACAAACTTGAATTAACGTCACAAGAGTGACAACCCTAGGGAACTTATCAAAATTGTGACAAAAAATGAAATATTGTCGCCAATACGACAATATAGGCAAACAATGTGAAACCAACATTTCATCTCAATTGCGATGACCATTGCGACGACAACTTTCATTTTTTATATATCAAAAGTGTCGCAGTAATTTAAGTTGTTGTCTCACTTGTGACGACAACTTTAAATTATTAATATAGCAAAAGCGTCGCAATAATTTAAGTTTTCATCACACTTGAGACGATAAGTTTTCGGTGTTCATATAGAAAAAGTGTCACAACAATTTAAGTTTTCGTCACACTTGTGACGACAACTTTTCGTTGTTTATATAGTAAAAGTATCGCAGCAATTTAAGTTGTCATCGCAAGTGAGACGATAACTTTTGTTGTTTATATAGAAAAAGTGTCGCAGCAATTTAAGTTGTCATCGCAAGTGTGATGCCAACTTTAGTTTCTTATGTAGCAAAAATGTCGCAGCAATTTAAGTTGTCGTCGCAATTGAAACGAACAATATTTATTTAAAAAAAAAAATTAGGCTACAATTTTAATATTAATATTACCATATCCTCCAAGTGGAACATGGCTTCTCCTATAATTCCTTGGATAATGGGGATGGGTCTCAATGCCTTGATAATGTGCATGAGAGGACAATAAATCCCTTAGGCTCTAAATGAATCTTTTGGGGACCTACAAGGGCCATCGACAAGGCCACAAACCAGAAAACATGCCCTATATAAGATATCATTATCATTAGAGTGGTATGTTGATTCCATTAGAAGGTTTTATGCGTTAGGTATGGGTACTAGAGCCTTGACCATGGTTGGGTCATAAGTCAAGGGAATTAGGACCTAAGTTAATATTCCTGATCTAATAGGCCATGATCAAGGCTTCAAACTACAACATAGTTCCTTTAAAGTGAATCTGTGTCATATAAGTAGGATATGGGTATAATAATGAGTTTTTTCATAGTATGAATGGGTCTCAAGGACTTTAACATAATAAAGGGAGGACAATAAGGGCCGTATTCCATAAATTGATTTGTAAGGCTCAATATCCATGAACATCACCTTCAACATAATCTCTTTAGAGGAAATATTTGGCCTCCAAGTTGAATATGTGTACCATTATGAAATATTTTGCAGTAGGAACATGTGCATTAAGTAATTATCCATGGTCAAGCGAGGAAAATAAGGCCCTTGGGTCATTTATGAATCCTTTAGGGATTAAGGGACATAATCCATTCCCTAAACCACATAACATGTTGTCTATAGAGAATTGTGAACCTTTGAGTGAGATATGGGTATTGTTATAATATTTTGTGTATCAAATATGGCTATGAAGGATTTAACCATGGTTGGGGGATAAATCAAAGGAATTAGGCCTTGAAAAAATATTATTGTGTTAATAGGCCATGATTAAATCCATGAACTACAACATGAGACATTTAAAGGGGATCTTTTGCATATGGGTTGGATGAAGTTTCCATTATGATTTTTTGTGTAGTAGGGATTTATTTTGGGGCCTTGAACATGATTACGTGATGAAAATAGGGTCCTTAATCCATAAAGTATGATCAAGGCCTTTAACTACAACATCATCCCTTTAAATAGGATATTTTTCATATGAATGAGAAAGGGTTTCCATTAGGATTTTTTGTGTAGCCGGGATGGGTCTTCGGGCCATGACCATGATTAGGGGATGAAAATAAGGTCCTTAATCCATAAATGAGTGTAAATAGTCTTATGGGACATGGAATATTCTTCAAACAACTAAAAAAAAACTTTTAGAAATTAACTTTGTCCTTGAGCACGATATTGGTACTTTTAGGAGGCTTTACATAAAAGATATGGATCTCATAGATTTGGCTGTAAATGAAGTTTCTAGGGCCCTAGTCCATGAAAAAGGACTCAAACCACCATACAAACTCAAATCATTGGCCTCTTGGTGGGATATAGGCATCATTAAGAGAATTTGCATACCAGGCATGGGTCTCAAGGCTTTGACCATGGTCAATGAAGGAA
>ML786190.1:212805-239515 GCA_009831015.1 Picea engelmannii | reverse complement strand
TATATGCATTGGATGGATTTGGAGACTGTGACCATGGTCATGCGAGAAAATAAAGGGTCTTAAGATCTAAATGAAACTTTTAATGCTCATGAACCATGCACATGTCCTTGAACCACTACAAAGTTTCTTTCAAGGGGATATTTTGCCTCCAATTGGGATATGTGTGACGCTAGGTGGTTTCATGCACCAAGGATAGGTCTAGGGGTCATAACCATTACAAGGAGAGAAAATAAAGGGACTCAAGTCATATATAAATATTTTAAGGATATTGTCCATGAACATGGACTCAAATCACCACATAGGACCTATAAAAAAGATCTTTGATCTCAAATTGGGATATGGGTGCCTGTAGTATTTTTTTGATACAAAGGATGGATCTTGGTGTCTTGACCATGGTAAAGTAGTGAAAAGAAGAGACATATCAACTAAATGAATAATTGAGGGCTCATGGGATAAAATGGGGTCTTAAACCATTACATGCATCCTTCAAAGGGGATATTTAGCCACTAAGTGGGATACATATGAAATTAGGATAATTTTTTGACCAATGATTTGATTCAAGGCCTTATCCATGTGAGGATAAAGACACATTAGACCAATTTTATATTAAATAACTCCTAAGTGTCTAAATATCCTAACACCCCCCCTTAAGAACAACCTAGGATATGTTTGAAGGATTTACAAAGGTGACACAATAGGATAAAGAAGGAGGCATTAGATCATATCCCCCATTAATGACAACTTATTAAACTCCTAGCATAGATCAAAGTTTGGAAAACTTCACTTCTGTAAGAGACTTTGTGAAAATGTCTGCAACTTGATCTTTTATAGGCAAAAAGATCACTTGGGAACCATTATGATATTTTCCACTCTATATGGTTATTAAGATATTTCCCATGGTCCAAGGATAAAATTCAATGTATTGTGGGTGTTAAAATATTCTTTATGGTTCATGGACCATGCATAGGGTTTGGAACCACCAAACAAGCTTTATAAATGGAATCTTTAGCCCAAAAGTATAATATTGAATCTATTGTGAGGTTTGACATGATAGGGATTGGCATTTGGGACCTAACCATGGTCCAAGGACAACTGTTAGCATCTTAGGGACAACCGTGTAACATTTTATTAATATATGAATATAATATAATGATTAAAGGATTAAAATATGATAAGATAGGAGGTTTTACAATAAGAAATTGAAGTCTTAATCTATTATTCTATTTATTTATTGTGCAAGGATAAGGTAAATATTCTTACAAATAGGCCATTCATAATTTTGATTGGTTTGGACATTGACAACATTTTCATCACTCATAATGATAGTACAAAATCCATAGGTGGGACATACAACCATGAACCCTAGAAATATTCTTTAGGCACTAGTGATTGTCCTTGGATCATGGTTAAGTATTTGATACCCATACCTAGTGTTCCAAACCTCTTAATAACATCCATATTATATTTTGGCGTAAATATTCCATTTATAGGTCTTGGTGTAAATATTCCATTTATGCAAAATTACTATTACTCCCAGTACTAGAAGAGAGTTCCTTACCTATCATAGGATGAATCAGATTCTTGTAATGCTTTGTGTTGAGAAGGTTAGGTAATAATGTGAGTAGAAAGGTTGGCATGAGAAATATAGAATTCTTTTTCTTGGTTTTTTCACCATGGTGCCCTGATAGCCTAGGTTGGTGGTGCTATCTGTTGGACACACCTACCACACTTAAAGGGGGGGGTGAATGAGTGTGGGGATATTTTTCCCAAAAATTCCCTCTTACACAAAAACTCCTTAGTTAACATTCAACATTTTTTCATTACTCATTTCTTTCATTTATAATCACTTAGATTTGAATACATATCAGCAACATATCATCAACAAATCATCTCCACAAGGAACACAAATAACACAAAATGTATGTACAATTTTTTTTTTTATTATGAACTTCAATCTGGGGGTTTTTCAGTAACAACTGAATAGAGTACAAATCTACAAGAGAACCATCTCTATAGGCAAGAATCAGCTTACATTCTCAGCACCAACTGAGATGAGGCAACAATCCTCAACATATATCAATTTGTCAACATAAAGAAGTGCATCAACCATGCACCAACCTGTGCCAAACAACCTGTAATCAACCTGTACCATAAACAAGTGCATCCGACCATGTACCAAGTATATACCAATCATGTTTCAAATAATAAAAAAAAATGACACATCAATATGTACCAACATCATCAACTATACGCCTCATGTATGTGCCAACTCATCAACTGCTTGTCTCAACCATGACTAGTTTTGGATTAGTCAACAACCCCAACTTGAAATAATCATAACTTTGTACCTGTAATGAATAAAGATATGAAACTGATACACAATGTTCTTCCATGTTTTTTTATGAAATTTCTCTAGGTGTCACTACTTGGAACCTCTCAGAAAAGGCTTTATAGAAAAAATGGCATACCTTGCTGAATTTTGTCTTATTCTAGAGAGCAACCTTGTAGAGCATGGAACGCACAATATATTAGTTTAATTGATCTAAAACTATTAAAAAAAATACTAAATACTGTACCCTAACCAACACATTTGGTCTCACTAAATTTTTATCTGTTATGAAGAAGTTATGACGTTTTTACCCGAAACACCTATTTTTGACTAGTTTCAAGACTAGCCACAAACCCTATTTTCCACGGAGTGTAACTCCAAAAATACAACTACCCACAAGATGAATTTTTTACCACAAATACTTGGGTATGTTTTCTCAATGTCATATAATTTTCACGGTCTTAATCGTTATAGAAAAAAATTTATAGCGGAAATGGTGAGATGACCTGTAAATAACATACCTTAGAAAGCACCATCAAAAGAATTTATCCTCCCTTCAATTTCGGCCCTCTTTTGTTAACCTTCCTTCTGAAATTCGGCTTAGATATCCTTGGTTACCTCAGTCACCTATAGATATTTAATATGATCAAGTGTTCCACACCAAAAATTCTCAATAAGATCTTCATCAATACTCCAAAAGATATTCTCACGAGAAGCTCTCCATTGATCCACAAAAAGGATGATCTACAAGAGACCATTCCTATATTATTTATACTTTCATCCTCTAGGTCACTTAATCCATTTTTGGGTCACTTAACCCATTTCTAGGTCACTTAACCTATTTTCCTTATTTTAGGGTTAACCACTTTCCATAAATAGAAATTTCTCCAATATTTTATCATTTAAATATTCAATCTTGATTTTCTCATCTTACTTTATCATTTCTTGAGTTTTTCCACTTCTCTTTATTATTTAAGTAATCCACCTTGACTTTGTCACCTTACTTTATCATTTAAATAATGATTTCTTCTTTTAGGTCACTTAACCCATTTCTAGGTCACTTAACATATTTTCCTTATTTTTAGGGTTAACCACTTTCCATAAATAGAAGGTTCTCCAATACTTTATCATTTAAATATTCCTTCTTGATTTTATCACCTTACTTTATCATTTCTTGATTTTGTCACTTCTCTTTATTATTTAAATAATCCACCTTAACTTTGTCACTTTACTTTATCATTTAAATGATGATTTCTTCTTTTAGGTCACTTTGACTTCTTTGACTTTGGGGGCTTCAAGCCTTCATGTGGGGGTCCTTCATCTTCATAAGGCCATAACTCTCAAACCATGAGGAATTATGTGACATTCCACATACCATTGAAAATGGCATGACAAACACTATCCATCTAGGATAGTTTCACCAACAATTTCCTTGATATTCATCTCATTATTCCACATACAATCATGGGTCCTCCAACGATTCTTCTAGGATAACTCAATCTGTAAAGAATATTCCCATGAGGGCTTTCACCATAAGGGGACCACTTTGGAGTTCATCCATTTTTGCACCATATCAATCATGATAAGACAATAATGAGTCATCTATACATTTTTCCAACAATGCATCATATACCAATGAAACCACAACGATCCATGTTCATCATGTATCAATGACAACTCATTGATCCATCCTCATCATATCAATGACAACTGATTGATCCATATTCATCTATGCATTCTCATCAAGGAAAATACATATTATATTACATCAATCATCAATCAATCAATCCTTTGACACCAATCAATCACTTGACATCAATCAATGACATCAATCAATCAAACCATTGGCATCAATGAAAACATGATCCAACTATCTCCCCCTTTGGCATTGATGGAAATACCAACATTGATGTCAACACCAATTACCAATTATTGATGTCAACATGTATATAAGGCATTCTCTACATCAATAGTCAATGTGACTATCTCTCCCCATCGATAAACATCAATCACATCAATGTGATTAACTCTCCCCATTTGACATCCATGGCAAAGGGCCATTCTCATCTTGGGGATGCTCCCCTTGCTTGAACTCTCCTTGGGTCTGCTCCACCTGTCTGAATGCCTTTGATCTTCCTCTGAATAATCTCTCCCCTTTTGAACAAGGGATATCACTCTAAACTAATGTTGAAGATACATCAAACATACTCCCCCTGTGACCACTGCTCCCCCTAAAATTATGCTCATGTGATCTTTCTTAAAGTATAGGGCTCTTTTCTAGGTATGCATTTGATAAATATATCCTCCTAGAATCATGGGAAGAAGAATGAATCCCTCTATGGGTATGTCTCCCCTATCTTTTCTACAAGATGAACATTGTGCTACCATATAACGATCCTTGGACTTGTTCATGCATCAAACGCGTTCCATACCAAGCATCATGAAGCAAATGATATGTCAACAATGAAATAAAGAATCATGAGCAAAATATCAACCAAGTACATCCTGTACAAAATGTGTTCTCATCATGCACAACACCTATGCACATCAACCATGTACATCAACATCATGCAATGTGCCAAAAGATATCATCCATGGAATGTATCAATCATATGCCTTTATCAACATGCCAACATGTGAATCTACCAATATGCCAACCATGTGCATCCACCAATATTCCAACCATGTGCATCTACCAACATGCCAAACAATGTGTCATATCACTCATGATATGTCTCCATCATGAACCAAGTGCCACAATTAGGTATCTCAAACAAATGCCAATTGTTGTGCTAATCCACTAGTACCAATGGTGTAGTATCATCAAACATATGCCATCTATGAGTGTACCAAACATGTACATTACCATGCACCAATACCACAAAATGATGAATCCCATATATGTATGCCAAATCCTCCATAAAACTTGTGCCAATCAAACTGTTAGTAGGTGCCTCTTCCAATGTACTATAAAAGTACCAATCATGCATCAACTATAGATCAACAATGATGTACAACATGATCACCTCATCAACTCACCAACCATATGTACCAATATGTATCCCAATCCACATGAAAAATGCATGCACCATGATATCAACATATGCTTCCAATAATACATCATAAGATATATCAATGAAACTCAAATATGTACCAGCCATGTACACCAACAGATCAACATCAATCCATACTCATGGGTTAGTGGCATGCACTCGAGATTTTATTTTACATAATCCAATAGATGAACACTTAAACCTGTAGAAAATAGTGTCAGATTCTGCAACAAACAATGTCATACCCTGCAACAAAGTGTTATACCATCACATCAAGCTGCAATCCATGTGCATAGCCTTTTTCTCAAGGATTTACCACATATACACGGTTTGCTGCACAACAGCTCGCGTATGTACATGACCTATACAAGGTCATTCTACGTATGTACACGACTGATACCACTGTCACCCACATATGCTTCAGTAGATGACTTACTTGAGCTTCCCTTTAGTCTTTCATTCCGTTCTTCTTGCTATGTCTTCTTCACCCACTTTTGTAGATGTACCTGCTCCTCATAACTTGAGCTTTGAGCATCCATCTTTTCAAATATGTCTCCCTTCCTTACTTCATTCCTTCTTCTAGCCATGCCATTTGAAGTTCTCATCATGGAATTTCTTCTTGTGTTCCAACACTCATGGGATTTGTTGCCAAATACACTGCAGTTGTAGCATCTCATAGTGTTACAGTGAATAGCAATGTGTCCTACTTGATCACATCTCGAACACCTCATGGTGTTATAAAATCTTCCATTATATCTCCTTTCATAAGATCTACATTCAAAATATTTTTGACCATATCCATTACATGAATAATAATACTTTCATACCTTTTCTTTGGTGTCCCAAGAATAGCTTCTTGATGTCTTCCTTGCTTTTTTCTTTTGAAAATTTATTTGCCTTGTGTAGATGGTTTCTTTGCAACATTGTCTTCCTTCTTTGATGGATTTACCTCATTCTTCTTTGAGGTTCTTGCTTCCGCATGTGTATCTTCTACTTTGTATCCAAGACCTGATTTATCATATGGTGATCTTTGACTTTCTAAGATCTCATCCAATATTAGTGAGCTATTCAAGAATTTGTTTGAATTTTCTACCTTCTTTCTAAGGTCAACAATTTCATCTTCTAGCTTACAACATGACTCTTCCTTTTCATTTATTTGATTCTTTAATAGTTCCTCTATTCTTTTGGTTTCTTCAATTTGGGTCTTGAGATGGACAATAGTTTAAAAACCTTTTCTAATCTCATCATCTACCTTCACATTTTCTTTTTCATTCTTTAGTTTTGTGATTTCTTCTTCCTTTCCTTCTAGTTGAATCTTATTTCTCTCTTTGAGAATTTCCTTTAACATCAAGATGTACCTTTGAATCCTCCTAAGAAACTTTTTTGTGTTATCCGAAAGACTGTTATAGTGTGTATAAAAATGATCACTTCTATATCTATATAAACCCTCTTCAATTTCCTTATGAAATTCTAATAGATTTTCTTCTATTATTTCCATGGGATAACTATTATCAAACTTTACACAAACTGTTTCTAGATCATCCTCTTCACTTGAGAAAAAATCAACATCATCACATTTTGAATCAATGCAATCAAGAGTCTCTGGAGATTCTTTCACTTCATTTGAAGTATCTTCAATATCTTCCTTCTTGCCAACATCATCACATGATTCTTTTCTTTTAAGATCATCACATATGCAAACAAGAGTTAGAGATTCTTTACCTTTGATAATCTTGACGGAGTGGTCTTCAATATCTTTTTTTTTTTTTTGATATGTCTCCTCTATCTTTAGCCATAGATCCTTGGCGGAACTGCATTGTCCCATGGTCTCCTTGATAGGGCTTGAAATTACACTAAGAATGGTCTTGAGAGAAAATGCATCATTCTTATTTCCTTCCATTTGAGTTGCAAACTTTGACTTGTTATTCAACCAAACTGATCCACCAATGGCTGCCTTCCAAATAGTTGCTCCCATTGTCTTAAAATACACTCTCATCTCTATTCTCCAAGTAGAATAGTTTTCGTCATCAAGGATTGGTATCTCATCATCCATTTGCATGTGTATGGATCTCCTTCAATCTTTTTAATGCTTGTAGTGAAGGCCCACTCTGATACCAATTGTTGGACACACCTACCACACTTAGAGGGCGGGTTGAATGAGTGTGGGGATCTTTTTCCCAAAACTTCCCTCTTACAAAAAAACTCCTTAGTTAACATTCAAAATTTGCTCATTACTCATTGTTGTCATTTATAATCAGTTAGATGTGAATACATATCAGAAACATATATCAAAAACATATCATCAACAAATCATCTCCACAAGGAACACAACGAACACAAAATGTATGTACAATTTTTCTTTTTATTATGGACTTCAATCCAGGGGTTTTTCAGCAACAATTGAATAGAGTTCAACTTTACAAGAGAACCAGCTCTATATGCAAGAATTATCTTACATTCTCAGCACCAAATGAGATGAGGAAACAATCCTCAACAGATATCAAACTATTAACATAATCAAGTGCATCAACCATGCACCAACCTGTGCCAAACAACCTGTAATCAACCTGTACCATAAACAAGTGCATCTGACCATGTACCAAGTATATACCAATCATGTGTCAAATAATCATCAACAATGACTCATCAATATGTACCAAAATCATCAACTATACACCTCATGTATGTGCCAACTCATCAACTGCTTGTTTCAACCATGAGTAGTTTTGGATTAGTCAACAACCCCAACTTGAAATAATCATAACTTTGTAGATGTAATGAATAAACATCTGAAAATGATACAAAATATTCTTCAGTTTGTTTTATGAAATTCCTCTAGATGGCACTACTTGGAACCTCTCATAAAATCCATTATAGAAAAAATGGCATACCTTACTAAATTCTGTCGTATTCTAGAGAGCGACCTTGTAGAGTGTGGTACGTGCAAAATATTAGTTTAATTGATCTAAAAATATTACAAAACATACTACAGCCTGTACCATAACCAACACATTTGGTCTCACTGAATTTGGATCTGTTATGAAGTTTTTACCTGAAACACTTGTTTTTTACTAGTTTCAGGACTAGCCACAAACCCTATTTTCCACGGAGTGTAACTCCAAAAATACAACGACCCACAAGATAAATTGTTTACCATAGATACTTGGGTATGTTTTATCAATGGCATAGCAATTTCACATTCTGAATCATTATATAAAAAATGTTATAGTGAAAATGGTGAGATGACCTGTAAATAACATACCTTAGAAAGCACCATCAAAATAATTTATCCTCCCTTCAATTATGGACCTCTTTTCTTCACCTTCCTTCTAAAATTCGTCTTAGATATCCTTTTTTACCTCATTCACCTATATATATTCAATATGCTCAAGTCTTCCAGACCAAAAATGCTCAAGAAGCTCTCCATCAATACTCCAAAAGATATTCTCACAAGAATCTCTCCATTGATCCACAAAAAGGATGGTCTACAAGAGACCATTGCTATATTATTTATACTTTCATCATCTATGTCACTTAACCCATTTTTAGGTCATTTAACCCATTTCTAGGTCACTTAATCTATTTTCCTTATTTTAAGGTTCACCACTTTCCATAAATAGAAATTTCTTCAATATTTTATCATTTAAATATTCATTCTTGATTTACTCATCTTACTTTATCATTTCTTGATTTTTTCACTTCTCTTTATTATTTAGATAATCCACCTTGACTTTGTCACCTTACTTTATCATTCAAATAATGATTTCTTCTTTTAGGTCACTTAACCCATTTCTAGGTCACTTAACCTATTTTCCTTATTTTTAGGGTTAACCACTTTCCATAAATAGAAGGTTCTCCAATACTTTATCATTTAAATATTCATTATTGATTTTGTCACCTTACTTTATCATTTATTGATTTTTTCACTTCTCTTTATTATTTAAATAATCCACCTTGACTTTGTCACTTTACTTTATCATTTAAGTAATGATTTTTTCTTTTAGGTCACTTTGACTTCTTTGACCTTGGGGGATTCAAGCCTTCAGGTGGGGGTCCTTCATCTTCGTAAGGCCATAACTCTCAAACCATGAAGATTTATGTGATATTCCACATACCACCAAAAATTACATGACAAGCACTATCCATCTAGGATAGTTTCACCAACAATTTCCTTGATATTCATCTCATTATTTCACATACAAGCATGGGTCCTCCAACCATTCTTCTAGGATAACTCAATCTGTAAAGAGTCTTCCCATGAGGGATTTCACCATAAGTGGATCACTTTGGAGTTCATCCATTTGTGCACCTTATCAATCCTGATAAGACAATAACGAGTCATCTACACATTTTTCCAACAATGCATCATATACCAATGAAACCACAATGATCCATCTTCATCATGTATCAATGACAACTTATTGATCCATCTTCATCATATCAATGACAACTCATTGATCCATATTCATATATGATTCTCATCAACGAAAATACATATTACATTACATCAATCATCAATCAATCAATCCTTTGACATCAATCAATCACTTGACATCAATCAATGACATCAATCAATCAAACCATTGGCATCAATGACAACATGATCCAACACTATCTACACTAGATGGTTGTGGTTCAATGAAAATTTTCTCTTACATGACCAATCTCTTGGACAATTTTTTGTTAAAAGATAGTCTCATATTTTTTCTTATGAATATGCAAAATTACTATTACTCCCATTCATAAAAAAATAATGTGTTATGCATGCTATGTGCCATTTTTTTCCGGTTTTGAATTTAAGTATACAAGGAAATGAAGGAAAATTTCATGACGCAAGAGAAGAAAATGATTTATACCTTTTTCAAAATGTGTTTTGGATCTATGAGGAAATAACCATGTACAAGTGCAAAGGATGGCTACTAGGTGGGCTTGAAACAAGAGAACTCCTAGCTCACACATACACAATACATAAGATAAGACGCCATGTAAAACTCAAGTGCACCACTATATAAGGGATTTTTAGTGTTTGGAATACATTGTGCAAGAAGATTAGATATGAGGTCTACCGAATAAAATATCATCCCATGCATGAGCACCCCATGCATAATTAAAATCCATCTTAACCATATGTATCTAGTGCATTGTCTTCCATACAAGAGGTTCAAGAGAATTGGTAAGGATTGAAATTCCAATAAGAATGGTAGGAGGCCATGAAGCCTAAGGAAATGGTTAGATGATATGGAGTTCACTATAGTTTAAAATTGATTAAATATTTCTAACCTACAAGGTTACATATAAAATAAATAATGCAATATGAAAGATGAAATAATCAAAGAAAATGTGTCTAAACTTAAATATGTGCTCAGGTGGTACAACAACTATTTGATAATAGTTATTTAAATAGGCCAATGACAATGTATGGCTTTGATGTAAGAGTTTCACATGGTGTATTTTACAAATACAAAACACAGTTCTAAGACTCTACCACAACTCAATTGACCTTCACTCAAATAGTTAAATAGTAATTAGGCCTTCCAAGTGCTTCAATGTATGGTGATGCAGCCCACCATAGAAAACACATGAAGGCATGAGAGGCACTATGATTCCACTATAGGGGAAGATGAAAGGGGACCTATGTGAAAATAAATCCTCTATCTCCAAGGTCATTCTCAGAACTCATATTCTTCTACAATGTGCCTTAAATGAATACATATACCTTCTTTGACTTATCAACCAATCCTTGAATCTATGTAAGAAGTTTGTGGGGAAATACATTTCAGATAATAATGGGAGCATGTTTTGTGTACAATCTTCATGCCATGGGAAGTGTAAGAGTCCTACATTCCACTAGTTATAGGTAATGTCATCCATCATTTCCACCAATGATATCATTTTCATTGACTCTAACATTGTGGGAAGCACTCTAACATTAATTCTCTACATATTTCATGTTTTCTTCTCCATTTCCAACCCATACCAATTTGGAAATTAACCAAAATCAACATCCAAAAGAGGAAAATTGTAGACTTTGGATGAAATATAGTGGTTGTAGGTGAGCATATAGGATAGGGAAGATAAGAATTCATCATTCACTATCCATTATATACTCTTTGTATCCTTGAGAGACGGATATAGTTCTTTTAGGAAATTCTTAGAAATAATACAATAGATCAATCTCTTTCTATCCACACTAAAGAGAACTAGAGAGAATAATATATCTAAGGGACCATGAAGTACATAAAGTGAATATATTCCTTATGGTGCATGTTGTAGTGGAAGAGAGTTCCTTATCTATCTCAGGATGAATCAAATTCTTTTAATGCTTTGTGTTGAGAAGGTTAGGTGAGAATGTGAGTAGAAAGGTTGGGATGAGAAATATAGAATCTTATTGATTGGTTTTTTCACCATGGTGGCCTCATAGACTAGGTTGGTGGTGGTATCTACACTATATGGTTGTGGTTCAATGGAAATTTTCTCTTACATGACCAATCTCTTGGACCAATTTTCGTGAAAAGATAAGTCTCATTTTTTTGTTTATGAATATGCAAAATTACTATTAAACCCAGTCATAAAAAAGTTATGTGTTATGCATGCCATGTGTCATTTTTTTTTCTGATTTTGAATTTAAGTATACAAGGAAATGAAGGCAAATTTCATGACGCAAGAGAAGAAAATTATTTACACCGTTTTGAAAATGTGTTTTGGATTGTGGAGGTGACCACCCTTCAAACCTTCATTTTTCAAATAAATTAAAAGGTTAAATGACTGAATCATAGCTAAACATCTATGACCACCCATATTGCTCAATTATGTCATCGCTCTATGATTTCAATGTTCAACTTGTTACATCCACATTTTCAATCAAGGTATTTAGAATGTTTATGCATGGAAAGAATTCCTCTTTGTATCCCACCTTGTGGAATCACAAGACCTTAACATTGAAATCCTTGGGTTCCTTTCCTTGGCTTATTTTTCTGCTCGCAATGATTTGTGGAAGGTTCAACATCATTGTACATATCATAGAGGAATGAATAAGTAGGCTTTGAGGCAATGTTCAGTAGAAACACCATGTCCATGACACAATGAAAAGAATGGTAATGCTCTTTGTCATGTGAGACACAATGAAACATGTCACAAGAATTTCAAAGTTGCATATATCATGTCACAAGATTTTGGAAGTTGCATCATTAAGAGAAGCTGAAATTATCATTAAGTGTATAACAAAATTACATTCACAGATATATACATGACATAGAAATATCCTTGTGTATATTATCATCTATATAATGTACATATAACTGTCTTATAAAATTATTACATGACATCATGAATTTCTTTTAGTCTTCTTTTTTTCTTTCCAGTTCTTAAGCAAATCATCCATGTCCATGTCTTCGTTTACTGGGTTCTCTTCAATAGATGATTTTGTTTCATTCTTTTCATGTTGATTACGTCTGGTCTCGTACCCACAGCATGGATGCTACTGTGAGGGGCCATCACCTAAAAAAATAAAAAATACTAAATTTATATGGCCAATTTTAAAATATCAATGAAGTAGTTCATTAATATTAAAAAATAACTCTGCAATGTAATTATTTACCTAGTCCTCTAGTCGGCACCATTGGAATGGCTTCCGGCCTGTTCACCTAATATTATGGTCGAGGATGATCATCTATGACATTCTCTACCATTGAAACATCAAAATTTATAAGTACAAAATTATTAAGTATATGATTAATATATAGACATTTTACCATTGTGGGCCTCAGTCACAGGAACATCTTGGGGTTGCACCTCACTGGCATGGGGTTGCTAGGGAGCACCATGATCTTCTGGATGCGTTTCACTATCAACGCTCTGTTGTTCAGTACTAATGGTTTCGTTGATAGTGTTTCTTCCCTGATTAAAACAAAGTAAGACATTAAATTATGGATGATATCAAACATTTACATATTTTATAAGTAACGAAAGGTTAATGTGGACTGATTTTTATTTACCTTATCCCACAAATTGGATCTTGGGGTCTGCCCCATGCTTTTCCTATGATCAACCACGAATTTATAACCGTACTTTTAACCAAGTTGGAGGTCCTCCTCCGTGCTTTCATTTCTGAAGTTGTCACCCTGCATTACATAAGGGTATGGTTTTTTAATGTTTTTGGTTGCAATTACCTTAAATTTGTAAGGTGATACAAATAATATTCTTAAGATGTTTGGGTTCTTACGATTCGTGACTGTAACCTCGAGTAGCCGCCCTAGCCTAGCTTGTGCTGGCCATGTTTGGCATTCCTTGCTTTGGTTTCCTTCGAAGTGTCAGGAAACCTATCATCAAAATTTTCAAGTATGTTATAAATAACCACACTTTTATTTAGATCTAAAGAAAAATAAATCTAGTATTGAATTCAAAGAATTTTAATTTACCTTGGTGTACCAGTTATTTGTTGTCCTGATTTTTTCAAAATCTTCTCTTTTGCATCATCAATGATCGCCTTCCACTCCCTCTCTGGAATTGAGGGAGGACGCTCATACCTAGGATTTCTTGCCAAGCTTCATCTATAAACATCTCAGGTATATTTTAAATATTCACCCGCTGTAGATGTGATTGCTTTTGTATTGAAGAGGCCTTCAATATAATCCATAAGTTCCTTTTTTAGGTTGGAATTCTGGGAATTCCACCTGATGCATAAGGTTTCCCCAAAAATAGACAAGGCCTTGCTCTTTACGTGCCTATAAAAAAGGTTGTTTCCTACACACAAAAATATATTATCATTAATTTAAAATTAATAATCTAGATGATTTTTGTATGAGGAAAACATTAAACGATTAAAATATGAAATAAAACTACCTAGGAGTCTTGATTGTTTTAATGAAAGTCCATTATCATTGGCCAAAAATGTGCACGGAAGGGTCCCCGTGCTTGTCACATGTCTAGCTCCAGTAAATGCAACCATGTCAATCACATCACTATGATCCTCATCTCTGCCACCATCTCTAGACTCTAATTGAGGTGTGGATGTCTGTCGGTGCATCTCATGGCTCATATCTAAACGAGGTGTGGAATATGGAGAAGTAAATAGTTCTCTAGTAGTTGTATGATCGCCTGCATCAGGACTTTGTAGCATCTTTGTAATGCCACTACTACCAACCCCAAGTTGAACAGGCTCCAAATATTCCTTTATAAAAAAGAAAATGTTTTTTCATGAGATAATGTAAAAGTTAAAGAACAAAGTATCATAATTGAACATATGAGTGCAATAAAAAAAGAAAAAATTAATTATGGTTATTACCTTATATGTGTTAAGTTGTGACATAAGGATCTTGATCCTTTCTTTGACATCCATAGTTTGTTCTGGATGATCTAACAAGCTAACAAGTTCCTTGTTATCTTTAATGATCTTTTTTCTTAATAAGAGGATCAGATCAGCGCAAGAATAAAACCCCTCCTCATTTGTGGAATCATGATCCACATGACCTACTGACTACATATAATTTCAGCAAAAACAATGTTATTTCAATAAAATTATATAACCAAATAATAAAAACAATGTAAAACGAAAGTGGAAATTGATAATGATTTACATGTTCTGCGGCTGGCCCTTTTCCACGATCATCCTGCCACATTAAAATATAATTAGAACCCCCAAATATTTAAAAAATTGTTAATGATAACAAAAAAACAATGTTAAAGATAATATTTATAACAATGTTAAAGCTAATAAAAAATATATAATGCAATAAGTAGAGGTTTCTTAAAGAGGTGTTGTATCAGAACCTACACACTATTAGTCAATGTTTCTATTCGATTCAAATGGTAATCCACTAATAACTCTTCCCTGGGAGATATCTTTTTTATTGTGCACACGACTAACCAATTCTCTTCACGTCCCTCATATATGCAATTTGGTTGTTTGTTTGTTGTCCTGGGTCGTGTGTTGTTTATAAACCCTGCGATATTGTGGAAAAATCCTTCCATCGATATAGATAGTCTCTCCCTTATTTTTATCCTTGTTTATTAGTTGTATATGATATGTAGTGAGTGCATATCTATACATACTTTGCATGTACCGGACCAGCTGCATCCAATCGTTATAATTGTAACATGGTCCAACATAGTCCATCAATTCAATACCTCCTTTATATTTTACAATTATTGCATCTATGGAAAATAACCCCAAGCCATGTAGGGAGGATGGTGCAATGCGATATGTCCTATTGTTGACAATGAAGTCAACATCTATTGGAGGTATTTCCTTAGGTAGTCATTGCTTCACCAGATGCTTATATCTAAGTGGAACATCTATGTCTCCTATTCTCTCATCATCATAAGAGCATGATCCTCCTTCGACAAGAAAAAAATTCATGTTTCTCCAAAATTTTATTCTGACTTTTTCACCTCTGGTCCTTCTTTGCTTATCATATCTACTATATGTAGTCACATTTCCGGCTTCTATTTGTCCTAAGATTTCCTCACTCGATGAAGAAATATCTGACAGGTACCTGTTTGGTTGTACCTTCAGTTGCATGTGCACGTGTTGTTAGTTTTGGATGCACAATTAGACTAGGGTGCAATTACCAATATTAGTGGTCAACCACCTAATTTAATGTGATATCCCTCTTTATTTTGGACATATTAAGGACATATTAAAAATGTCAAAACACTAAGGACATGATAAATTTATCATATGGATCTAAGAAAAAAATAGTATTAAGGTTGTTGTTTGTTGGATTTGTGCAAAATGAACCTAAACAAAAAATTCTCACTTGAACTTCAGCAATGCCATAACTTCTAGAAATGGTATAGAAAAATATAAATACTAGACTAGGATAACCCAACTAGGCATCCTCTACTCAAGGAAGAGCAACCACATGACACAAAATGCCTCTAATTTTTTCAAACCCCCATGTGTTGCATTGTCAACTCCCACAAGTCCATCCTAAACCCCAATACTATAGGAAAACAATAAAAGTTTTGTAGGAATCAAAGAAACCTAGGTTTAAACATGGGACATAACAACATGAAACCCATATCACATACAAAAAGAAAACACACAAGGATAAATCCAAACCAAAAAACATGTTAACAAGGAAAACACATACTTTTCTATGTGCTAAAGACCAACTCGAAAATAAAACACATATGGAAAAATCCAATTTGAAGAACACTATCACAAGGAAAACACATCCCTTTATATGTTCCAAATACCAACAATTTAAACCAATATATCAGTGTATGCAAGAGGTAGCAATGAAACTACCTATGGAAAAACAACCCTCCTCCATGAAATGTTTTACCACACATAGACAACCACTACAAAACACCATAATCGAGACCAAACCCAAGAGAGGAATGGAAAACATGGAACAACAACCAAATTCCAGAGTGCACCATGATCACCAAGACAACCACAACAAAAAACCATAATTGAGACCATAAGCATGAAACCCATCGGAAACATAGAGCACCCACAAAATTTTAGGCTATGCCATAATGAGCACAATTCATGGCCCACTAAATTCTATAGTACACCATGATCTCTAAGAAAACCACGATCAATCACCATATTAGATACTATATATAGGAAAATCCATAGTGCACCACAACAACCAAGATAACCACAACCATATATCATAGTTGATAATGCATCTAAAAAACCCATGACAAGAACATACCACCCACCAAATTCTAGGCTACACCATGACAAGCACGGACCACCAAATCCCGACAACAACAAAAACACATGCTAAACAATATTGCATGATAAACCTATGGAATATTTAAATAAGGACTTAAGGGTGGCAAGCAAAGTGGTGGTAAGATAGTATAAAAAATAAGGTGAAACACATTCCCTTAAACCCTACATCCCCATCATCTTAACAAATGACCCCACCATTACATACTTAGCACCTTAGGACCTACATCTTAGTTATTGACAATACAAATGGAGGTGACGACTAGGGATTTTATGGCAGACCTAAACGTTATTCATAAGGATATTATGATGAAATTTCTCATTTGTATGTTGAGAGCAATTGCAACACATTAATGGTTTCATAAATATTGTCCAAGGGTTGTGTCTTCAATTTCAAGTTTCATCAAAGAAATTTGCAGGATTTTGAGATTGTGAGTAGGGTCTTGAAGAATTCTACGACAAGGATGTTTTTCTTCAACATTGCATGGAAAGAAGGAAGAAACCTGATGACACTTTGCAAGCCTATCAAATAATCCCATGGATATTCTTTTCAATAAGTTGGTTGAAAGGTATAAGGCAATAAATTATTGGTCGATGTTGTAGAAAATAAATACCTTCAGAGTGATGCTCAACCCATCGTCTTATCTAAAGAGTTGTTAGAGCAACATGTAGTAGGGGAAAAACCCCTAGTCACCTCCATCCCTGCAACAAGCCCCACTTCTACCAAAGGATTTGGCCCCCTGTCATATGAAGATGCCATTGTTGCACTAGAAGAACAATTGCATGAGAAGTATGAGGAAGAGGGTGGCCATGTTTATGGTGATCTAATCAAATAAAACTTTGAGCACATGCTTGAGATTGAATAACTATGGTTTTATGACCCTTTTAATTTGATGGTGGTAATATGATCCAAGCAAATCCTCTGAGGACAACCCATTATTTCAAGATTCCTAACTCCCTGGGGTTGATATCATGGAGCTGGAACACTTTCTGGATGTTGAAGAAGCTTTTCTTGATTATGCTAGATGATGATCAATGAAATGAAATTGCCATCAAGCCTACAGTGCAATGGTCATCAAACCTATGTGTGTTCCTACCATGGAGTAAAGTTTACCAGTAAGCTGGTGAGGTACACAATGGTGTAAATGATCGTGTTTCTCCTTGTATATGAAATCTGATCCTTTAGGAGCACATTAACAAGGTAACTATGGCCTATCATGGAATTTATATCCTTAGGATGGATCAAATCCATCGCAAGAAGGACGCGTGAGGATAGATCAAACCATTTATCATTGCACACGAGAATGAAGAAGCGAGGGATCTCAAATTTGAACTTCTAATTCCCTATTCAAATGATGGTCCTCTACATGCAAAATTGGGTTGTGAGAAGTCTCGAATGGTAAATATGCATCTCCAACATGGTAGTGAACAACATTGTAGGCATGGAATAATGACATAATGTTGAATAGCTACAATGTGGATGCACAAGTAGAAATGGTAGGTGATGACATGGTAGTCAGGGTTAAACAAGGAGAAGGAAACATTGCAATCTTGTGTCTCAATCTTCAAAGATTCAAGGTTTTTAACAAGGAGGCACGCCATCAAGTTTATACCTTTAAATTCCATGGTAATAAATTACCTTGGACACTTGAAACTCATATGGCATAAATTCAATTCATTTAGAAGGATTCATTATCTTTTGTTCATGATGTATTCTATCAGGCATACCCTATATTCCATTCATTGTTTCAAAGTTTGGAAAACAAGACTTGGAGGGTCAACAAACAAAGAAGATGCATCGGTCATACAAGGATATAAATACTCATGAGATGTCTAGGAACAATATACTAAATAGTTGCAAATCCTCCCATGGACAACAATTCATGCATGGAGACATCTTAGACCTATTGTGGAAGGATTGTTTTCCTGGAAAGTTTGATTATGCCACCATGAACTTAGAAAATTTTCACCATTTTCTAATGCTTTAACACAACACCAAGTTCTGGCTGCCAGGAACTTCGGTGTCAAATTAATATTAGATGAAGTACTATCTATCATTTTTAGGAGACATCAAATTGATGAAATGTTGGAAAATGTAGGGTTAGCCTTTGAGGATGAATGGTCTGAATGTTTCCTTTATGCTACAAGAAAAATCACAAGGATTCTGGAAAGATTTGAAGTTGAAAATGTGACATTTGCTTACAACCCATGTGACCAAGGACAGATTACAAATTACATCATTAGTGTGCTAAATTTTCAACCTTTTACAATAGTATCAAAGACAAATTTGAAGCTACATGTATATGAAAAACAATATGATGGTAACAAGACATAAATTCTCGGAAGGCAAGAGGAAATTATGTGGTATGATAGAGTTTACAAAAACCCTCTTCAAGAGTGGATAGACATATATTGTAGAATATCATTTCCATTGCTACATCCACCTGATGGAATCTTTCATTCATAGATACTCAGTTTACTATTCATGCCAACAATGATAGAGATTCCAACATACAAGCATTTGGATTTTGATGTTTCCCTGTTTTTCACAATAACTAAGAACATGGGAAAGGGACATTGTACTTTTGAGGAGCTAATATGGTTTCATTGGCTCACTACTTGCATTTGGCTGCATGGTTGCATTTGGATGCATGGGAATCATTCATGAAGATGTTATGATGAATTTGTTTTGCATTTAGTATACAAAATAAAGTGAAACACATTCCCTTAAACCCTGCCTCCCTGTCATCTTAACAACGAACCTCACCATTACATACGTAGCACCTTAGGACCTCCATCTCAGATACTGATGATACAAATGGAGGTGATAACGACTAGGGAAGAGGGAACTGAGGTGGCTAAGGTGGAGGATGTGATTCCTCGACCCAAGGAAAAGAAACGGTAGAAAGGTAAAGGTGGCATATACATGTTAAAAGGGAGTGAGAAATTGAGAGTAATGTACATTGTTAAGTAAAAAATATGAGAGTTGTTATTGATTCATATCCCATCGATGGCTACAAAATTGTAAAGGATAAGACATGGGTGCGAGTTATTGACAATCATATAAGTGATGTTGTTGTTGTTTTTGTCCATTACCTTGACTCACTCCATCCAAAAAATGACAATTTTTTTAATTACCTTGACTCACTCCATCCAAAAAGGAAAAATGGGACAAGCCATTATTCAAAGGCCACAATTACATATTGGTCGATTAATGGTGAATGGAAATTATGGCTAAGTGGACATTGCATGGGATTCATTATGACATTTGTAATTTTCACATCTCCCAAGGTATCTTCACAACTCCTAAGTTCATTCACAACTCTCGATGCAATCTTACAACTCTCAAGGCATTGGTTAGAATGGCATAGGCAGTTTAGGGATATTCTTCATTGGTCATTTGAGGAGTTCTTGGAGGGGTCTATTGAAGGGGAATTTGCTTTTATTCACCGAAATTGGTTGTAATATATCTAGTTTATAGGTAGCATGGAGAGCCATAGGCAACCTCAACACTACCCCTATTGTAAAATAATATAAATCTATCAATTTCTTCATAAACAGGAGCACCTAATTACTGAGAACCATGTCTCTATCTTCTCATCTATTAGTAGAATCCATGTTCAGGGAAAAGTCATAATGCAGGGTCTGTTTTTATCATGGAGTCTCTATTACAACATAAGAGGAAATTCAATGTTTTAAAGGAAGAGTGAATATGTTTCATTGAGTTCTATAAATATGGGTTTCATTGAGTTCTATAAATATTTCAAGTTTGTAAGGTTTTTGGAAATTAAACCTCATAGCATTACAATATTCTGATTCCCTAAGTGACTCACGACTCTTTTGCATAGAATATAGACAAGGGGATATAGATGTCTATGTATACCATCAAATATCCACAATGTAGGGAACCTCCACATCAACAACTTTGGGACCAATTAAAATATGCCACATATACAAGGGAGACAAAGAAGGGAGTTGGTTTGGATAATAAAGGGAACATCAAAAAGATATGTGGTAGGCTCATAAATTGCCTTGTCATTATTCAAATAATGAAATGGAAAAAATCCTCCAACCAACACCTGAACTATCTCAACCCAACACAACTGCTATGTAGAAATCCTTCACATCTAGGTTCATGTAGCAATCTCTCTGCCTTGTTGTTGTTTTCACGTAGCTTGTTAAAAATATGAGACTATTAGGATTTTGGTAAAAGAATAGTCCATGTCAGAAAAAATTAATTATGAGTGTAGGGGTCTTCAAAGATTATACTAGATGAGAATAAAGCTATGAGGAATGGCCAATCTGGATACCAATTCTTATTTCCTAAATGAGCAATGTATTAATGAAGAGATTTGTGTGCATTTAAATCTGTAAAATTCCCACTCAACTATTTCTGGTCTTTTTCTTGGTTTTACTGTGTTGGCCTTTCACAAACAATTTTCCACTGAAATGTTTATAGAGGTTGTTATGAATTTACTCATTGCTTTATCAATTTTATATGAATTCCTGAGTGTGGAATTTTGACAAACACTTGGATTGTAGGATATTTCACACTATTTGACTGCCCAATTTGCAGTTATGGTATTTTATATGGATTCTTGAAGTGTTTAGATGGTTGGCATAGATTTCATGTTATCTCTTTGATAACATTGTGACCAGGAAAACCCTAGGAACAAAAGTTCAAATTCGAATATGCCCTAACTAAAATCTGCAGAATATCTAATTCAAACATCGTGCCCTAGATTGAATATATAGAATATATCATTCAAATGATGATGCATGTGTGCCCTGGACTTTTCAGAATGAGAATTTTGAAAAGGATGGAGTGAGGAAAATTTAATGGAATGGATGTCATTGTTGGTCTAGTTCACTTCTTTGTCACTCTTTATCTCTGTGGCTCCTTGTTGCGGTCACTACATCTCTTGCTGGGGTATCTGTCTACCTTTCTGGATCAATATGAATGCGAATGGGGCAAGTTTAGGGATGACTGCGAATGGGGAAAGTTTAGGTATGACTGTGAATGGGGGTGATTTTAAGGATGAATATGAATGGGGTCGGGATGAATGTGAATGGGGCGAGTTCGAATGCGAATGGGATGGGGTTAGGGTTCGAGTTATGTTCGACTGTGGGAACACGAATGGGGTTAGGCTGGTCAGGTTCTGTTTGACTGTTACATATATATGTTATATATGTTATATATTTGTAACATATATATGTTTACAATATATAAAATATTTTCATTTTATAAATATTTTTTATATTATATGTCATATTTTATATAATATCTTATATGTTATATGAATATATTATATAATATATAGTTTTTGTTCATGATATCAACATGTGCCCCTGGTGCAGATCTTGGTGGTAGTAGCAAATATTCAAATGGCAACTTTGAAGAGTGAAGTGGGGAAATGTTCCATGTGAACATCGCTTGGAAATGGTCGGTTAGTCAATCCTAAGAGATGGGGAATCCTTGTATCAAGGGTGCACTCAACATGAATATTGAAAGAGAATTGGGTTAATATTCCCGAATCTGGACATGGTGGTGGACGACAATGTTAGGAAATCTAGAGATGTCATCGGGGGCCTTGGAAGAGTTATCTTTTCTTTTTAACGACTTTCCCACCCTGAAACTGGTTCAACCAGAGATAGGGTCCAACATATGGAAGAGCGCCACATGTCTTGCGGTGTTTGTTTCCCCCTCAACGGCCATTGAAAATATGGAGAGCCGAGTACCATCCATGCCTGATCGTACTCATATCTGCCTCCTTGGATTTTTCAATGCCCACTAGGTTAGCAATCTTGATGAGAGAATATCTACCTTGGGATACTTGTTTTCTCATGGATCTGGACCAATTTGTTAGTGTTCTAAGAATAAACAAGTTGTTATTCTCTTCTCCACTAATGACAACTATGCTAGTGAATTTCATGTCGGGAAGCATCTTCCCTAGATACAGATGATGCTTTATCAACTTGGTCTTCCTCCACAAACTCATTCCACCTTTGTGACAATCAAAGTACCATTGAGCTTATTCAAAATCCAATGAATCATCATAAGACAAAACACATGGATATTTGGATGCACTAAATTTGTCAACCTCGTGCTCAAGGACAACTTGTGCGAATATGTGTTCCTTTAGTAGATCAACAAGTAGATATCTTCACCAAATCTCTTCTAGATCCCACCTAAACCCATGTAACTATAATTTTTAATACTATTATGTACAACCACTATTACTGAGTAACCATCTAACCCCTAAGAACCTATGGCCATTAACCCTTATAATAACTATAATTTGTTTCCCCAAATGCATTTGACTCATAACCACTACAATTTTTAGAATCCCAAACCCCTAAACCCTTGAAAATTTAACCCTAATTTTTAACCCTTATAACCCCAAACATGTACATTAACTATTACATCTATCCATTATTAGTACTAGTCTATCATGTAACAACCCTAGCTGAATATATAATTAGGGATTATTTAGTAAAAATTTATTAGGTAATTAATTTTTCTAACATGTTATTAATTAAACAAAGATTGGTATAATGATACTAATTAAATAATTATTAATTAATTAATTGTTATAATTTGATTAATTAATCGATTAATTAATTACCTCTTACATTCATTGACATGGGTATTAAATTAAGAGGGTTAATAAATTATATTGTTTAAATTAAGGGTTTACGGAAGAGGGGATAAGGAGCATTAATAAACAGATAAGGAACATTAATAAGTTGATAAGGGGCATTAACTAGGTGGATAAGGTAATAAATGTGTAGGTAAAGAAATAAATGAGGAGAAAGGGAAGTGAACAAGGGATATGAGCGGAAGAGGGTTTCCGGAAGGGCATTATCATTCGACTTGGATTTTTGGGGGAGGTCTCTATTGGATTTGGGAATTAGCTGGAGAGAGTTTGAGTTGGGGAGTCGGGAAAAGGATCAGTACAGGGGGCACCAGTTTGCTGGAGGTTTTGGGCACGGAGGCCAGGATATCCATTTGGTATCCTGGAGCTAGGAAGTTGTCCTAGTTGGCAGGGTGGAAAAAAGGTTTGGGCAGTGTTTGACACAGTTCAGCAACGAACAACTAGATCGACAAGGGAATTAGCATCAGGGAGAGGTAATTTAATTATTCTGTTGAGTAATTCTTATGTTGTGGATAATACAATGCCACCGTGTTGTTGGGGGTTTTTTCATCGTTTATTTGGTTTTGGGAAGTGTCATCACCTGAAATCATGCACTGGTCCACATATCATAGCAATGCATCCAAACCAATATAAATTCCACATACAATATTCATACCATAATATTGCTTGGCTAGTGGTCATGATATCCACTTTCATCATCTTTATCCTTTGGCTATTTCATAGCCCATAACTTGCATATTAGTCTGTAACACAACTCATACATTTCTATGCATTATCATCATGTAATTTCATACTATCATCATTTCAATTTGGTATCCCTGTACCGATAAATTAACATCAAAGTTTTCTAGTTAGAAATAGATCTCATAATATCCCATAATTCAATTTCGACACCCATTCATAAGATTATCATTTATCCAAAATAGATTGCATCATATCCAACATCATCAATAACATTTAAACATTCATAAAATTTACATTCGCGTAGTAGATCGCATCATATACATCATCATCAATAAAATTTAAACATTCATAAAAGTTCATAAATTTTAAAGTTTAAGTGTATCACTTAATAGTTTCACTGTGACTAGAAAATAAAGTATATAGGCCTCAGGTAATCCTGGCTATCTAAGTAAAAAGGTGGTGTTACATACACCCATCCTTCGAGAAACATGTTCTCGAGGTGGTCAAAAAAGCGAGGGATAGTCTCGCCGTAGTGTCTCGGCGTCTTCCCAAGTAGCAGATCCTGGACTATACTTGTCCCACTGGACCTTAACTTGGTACCACTAAATCTTTTCATCTGAGATATAGGATGACATATTCAAAATCTAATGACAGGATCATAGTAATGGTAATTCCAACCCCTTGTTGCAAAGAATACAAGGGCCTTCGTGAAAGCACAAACAATCGAATCGAAGTAAAACAAAGAAATCATAGGTACCACTAGACTTTAGATCGATATATTCTGATTTTTAAAAATTACAGTGGAGCTCTATAAGGGAATCGACGAATAGAGCACAGTATGACAGAGAGTACATGGAATGGGAAAAAAAGGGAGTTTGAGCATACCCACAACTTTATGCACAAGTTTTTACCTCCACCCATTCGGGGTTAGATCGGTCTACAAGCCATTGGCCACATTCTGTATCTTAACAAAGATCAATAAATCCCTAATACTCAAACAGTTCTTACATGAATTTGTTTCAATTATATGCTCTTCAAAAGCATGCCCGCTGAGAATCCCAATAGCCTAACAATTTTACATATAATTCATGAGATTACACGCTCTCAAGAGTTGAAACAACGAATTAATAGAAACCCAACTCACTTGTTGTCTCGCCCAAGGCCTTATTTTGAACTTTGAAGGCGAAATAGGTGTAAACTGGATGTGGGTTTCCTCTCAAACTTCATATTTCTCCACTACATGAAGCATCTGCTTCCTCTTCACAAAGAGGTATGTAACAACAACTACTTGGAGCAGCCCTGCAATCGCTGCCAACACCAGTCCCATCGTCTTCTTCCAATTCATCCTATATGAACTAAGAGGAGTAGGAGGAGGAGGAGCGAGGAAGGTCTCTGTCAATGAGAAGGAGAAGGATGTGAGGAAGGTCTTGGTGGATGAGAAGGGGGAGGCCAGGAAGGATGAGGAGAAGGACCATGTGGAGAAGGGTTTTGGGTAATGTCTAGGTCGAGAGAGGGTATGTAATTACCACTGCGGGCTTGTAGTACTGGAGAGACTAATGAGCCTCCAACGTTGATCAGAGAAGACATCCATAAGATGGATATAGTATATACCCACGAAGATTATCAGGTGGAGAATACGTCTCGGACTCAACATCCCTGGACACAAAATTCCCTCCAATGAGTTCTTCTGCGAGAAAAACTCATCAGATGATTGATTTCTCCCCCACTGTAATCACCTGCACAGATGGTTTTTGTTTTGGTAGAATACACAATAAGTATGCATCTTTATGACTCCAAATCAAATTATTATGATAATGTATGAAATATTATTGTCCTATCTGGTATCTGGTCATTCATGGAGCGAGCGCATAGCATAAATGAGTTCGAGCAGGAGCGAGAGCATACTGACATGACTGTGATTATCCCCTGCGAGGAACTATGGAGCGCACAACAACTAGAGGAACGAGAGAGCTCACTCGCCTCCAACCCAAATGAAAAATGTAACACACAGAAGCCATCGCCCAAGCACCAGTGCTCAGAGAAGGGCATTGAGCCTGTCGAGAGGGACAGAGCAAAGTGGAGAGGCGGCAGAGGAAGGACGCGTTTAGGGTTTGGAGAGATAGGTGTAGGGTTATTTTGGAGGAAGTGGGCACGTGGGTTTCATGCATGCCCAATTTTATTTTTATTTATTTTATTTAATTTTATTTTTATTATTTATTTAAAAAAACTTTTTAATTTTTTTTACTAAATTTAAATTTCAAGGGTTTAAATCGTTAATTTTTTTTTTATTATTTAATTATTA
>ML786190.1:192720-204533 GCA_009831015.1 Picea engelmannii | reverse complement strand
TTCTGGATCTCACCAAGCTCACCAATGATCCTATATTGCATGATGCCACATGGCCTGCAATGCCAACCAAACTTCCTTCAGACATACCAAAGTTTGAAGGAAAGGCAGGGGATGACCCCGCCAATCATGTCATGACCTTTCATATATGGTGTTCTTCCAATAGCATCATGGAGGACTTCGTCAGACTACGTCTTTTTCAATGCACACTTACTGGCCCATCAGCCAAATGGTATGTCGAAGAAAAATCTGGGTCCCACACGACCTTTGAATCCTTGGCCAAAGCCTTCTTAACTTTCTTCCAATTACCTATCCGCCATGACAACGGTCTAGAACTACTGTCTAATTTCAAACAGTCCTCAGCCACCCACATTGCTGATCACATTCATGAGTGGCATAGGCGACGTAGTTTGTGTAAAGCAGAAACCCCCAAACAACAATGCCTTGACTGGTTTCTTAGATCACTTGTCTCTCTCCTCGGGAAGGATGTCGCTTCTACCTTCCCTCAATCCGAAGAAGAAGCCATCAGTAAAGCCCAACAATAAGACCTCATTTACGCACAGTCAGGGTACTTATACACAGTATTCCCTGATCTTCCCAGACCTATGCCATTTGGTCAAGACAAACCTGGGATGTCACACTCAACAGACGGGCTAATAGGTGCCACCACACACCATAGCTTGCAACCCCAACCACCACCAATATATGGGACACCTCAATACCAACCAGCATATGGGGGCACTTCTTACTACCCCCCACCCCCTTACCAACATCCATACCCTGTTGTTTCACCTCTACCCATTAGTGGACCACCACCGGTAACTCCCATACATCAACCACCTCCTAACACCAGTGGTCCCCCCTCCACATCACCTTATAGTACTAGTGAAAGATCCATGCCTTCCTGTGTACCTTATGGAGCTGCACCACCTCAGAACCCTTACTTTCCCTTTCCGGGTCCTCCGCAACCCATGGCTCCCCCACATCCTCATGCGGGGGTAAATTTTGTTCAACCCTCTGCTACTCAACAATATCAAAATTTTGAACAGTTGAACACAACCAATCCAACCCATCCCTCAAACAACACCAAGAGGAAAGGACGGAATAGGAACAATAAAAACAATCCTGGTCAAGGCAAGAATCAACCCCCACAACACCCACCCACTTGGGGCAACCCGAACCAAGGGAACCAAAACCCCCAGGGGGGAAATAACAACAAATGCCAAGGGCGGAATACTATTAAAAATATCCACCCTTGTGCTCTTTGTGGCGTCTATGGTCATTACACTCACCATTGCCCACAAATCGTTGATTTCAAGAGGTTGAAAGACTCCGGGAGTATTCCCCCTTCTCATGCGCAACCTGCGCCACAACAGGCACAACAACAATATGCACAACAACCTCCTCCCGCCGTGCTGCAAAATCCTATCCCACATCAAGGTGTCATCAACACCCAGTAGGATACGCAGCATCCCCCACCTCAGGTGGGTCAGTACCATAATCCCAATAATCCGGCAGATCGAACAATTCTCCTCACCAGTGAGGAAGAAATTCTTTTGCAAACACGCAATCGTCAGTATCCCCCAATGGATGAGTCTACTCCCCCATATTTAGAAACAAACCCTACACCAACGGGACCCCCATTGATGATCCCTCGCCCTTCAGCCGAACCACCATTACGCATCCCTCGCATCCCTTTATGTAGGAATGTTCACAATCCACAGGCTAGGGAAGATCATAATTACAGCTTGGTGGATGACTTAGCACAGTCCGCGGCTGCCATGTCAGTTCTGGAAGTCCTCCAGACTTGTCCAACACAACGAAAATCACTACTTTCCGCCTTGGGGGCAGTCGACCCTGCCGATACTCGACTCATCACCTTTGACCTTGACAACTGCGAATCGCGTCTTCCCGCCGCCATTGCTATTCAAATACCAGTCAAAATACGGAACATCACCGTCCATCGATGCATCATCGATGAAGGGGCATCCACATGCATCATGTCCAAAACATTATGGTAGAAAATCGGTTCCTCGGACCTCTTACCCTCCGCCATCACCTTACGAGCTTATGACAAAAGACCATCTTCCCCCGAAGGGCTCTTCCAAAATGTCCCCGTAGAACTCGGGGGCAAAACCATTCTCATTGACATCGAAGTTATCGATGCTCAACTCGATTACAATATCTTGTTCGACCGTACCTACATGTATTCTATGAAGGCAGTGGAATCATCAGTCTTTAGAAAAATCATGTTCCCTCACAATGGAAAGACCGTGACCATTGACCAAGTCTCGCATTACGAGCCTAACCCATCTGCCAATCTCGATAACATTCTTCCTCTCATTCATTCAAACAAAGATGCATACCCACTCATAGAGATGGGCCCTGGAATTTTCAAAGATCCATCCTTGTTAGGGACATATCATGGAGCACCACCACTCCTTCCCCCTAACCAAGTATGCGTTGTTTCCTCTAACGAAACTCAACAGGAGGATGCGCATCCTCCTCAGGCGGCTTCAGTCATTCTTGACGTCTCAACAGTCGCAGCACCACTCCCACAGGAGCCTCCTGCGCCCTCGTCGACCCCCCCGGTCCACGACTCAACACCCACCCAGGGGCCTAATCCCATCTGGGAGACAGTCCCCCGACCTCTCACTCAAATTCCCTTCTTTTACCCTCCACCCGGTATAGAAGCTTTCCAGGTAGCCGCAACACTCACCCTACCCAATATGGTGCTAGCCATCCCAGTGTGGTACTTACATCCACCTGAGATGGTCCCTCGTCCACAGGAAGGACTCCCCATGATGATTCTTGTCATCACTCCTACTACCCCCATACTCCCTACCCCCCCTGCTACAGTCGGGGGCAGGCGACAGAAGAAGGAGCCCACCGCTCCACTTCCTCTGCGCATTCCACCACCTTGCGCATTATGTGACAAAGAGGGCCACCAAACCAACAACTGCCCATCACTACCGGAATTACGGAATTTTATTCCCCCCAATCCAACCCCTACACCACCCATTACTACTGCTACCATTCAACCTTCCAGTAGTAAAGGGTTGAAGACCAAATTCGCGTGTGCCATCTGTTCTAAGTACGGCCATTACACCCATCATTGTCCAGCACTGCCTCGTTTTCGACAGGCATTAGCTATCGTCAGCCAATACTTTCAGAACAACCCACGCCCTGCCACGTCTTCCACAACACCGTTGACCGACATTCGCTATGTCACTACTTCAATCAATGAACACATGAGATGCCCTTGCTCTCTTTGCGACTCATTGGCTCATTTTACATACCAATGTCCGATGATCATCGAATATCATCGACGTCAGTTAGCCCTGCTTCAACAAACCGCAGAAGCAATCATCGACATATCTTCATCATTTGAAGATATCCATATCATCTCTCCCGGGCCCGAGGCACTCCCTATGCCTCCATGGTTCTTGGATGACATATCTGAGGATTCACCCCGTAACCCACCCAACTCTCCTGCTCATTCCCCTACGGAGAATCGTCATCCCACCACTACGGGTACCCCTCAGTCCCTCAATATATGGTTTATGTCGAGTAAACCCTCACCCTCTCCTAGCAGTTCATCCTCTGTTTCTATAGTAGAGGGAAACCACATTGCCACTAAGATCACTCCTCACGATCCATTATATTCCTGTCATTTCCAATGTGACGAAGGAATACTAGAAGAGATAGAACACCCAGACTCTGCCTGGGATGCACTCCATCATCGTGCACTCTTCCTTCCGCAGGAAGCCCTCATGCCTCCTAGCCACAATCCCATTTACGCGGTCGAAACCAAAGACTTTATCCCATCAGGGACTATCGATTGGTTCAACAATCCCATTCCGGCACCTGACGCTTTTGAAGAAGGTAATCTGGCTAACATTTCCCCCACCATCAAAATTGACATTTCCGTCAAACCGGGCATCGTCGAAGAAATCATCATCGGAGCTGCCTGCACTCCTCAGGAAATCACTGCCTACAAAGCCCTCTTCCAGGAATTTAGAGATATCTTTGCCTGGTCATACACTGAGATGCCTGGCCTCGACCCCTCTATTGTCGAACATCACATCGACACCTCGCCTGACATCACACCAGTCCGCCAGAAACAATGACCGCTACACCCATCCAAGGCCGCGGCTATCAAAGATGAAATTGACAAATTGCGTACAACCGGATTTATCTACCCCATCTCTTATACGTCATGGGTTTCCAACCCTGTACCCATCGACAAAAAATAGGGATCTATCCGCGTTTGCACCGACTTTCGCGATCTCAACAACGCATGTCCCAAAGAAAACTTCCCAACACCCTTCATCGATCAGATCATCGATGATTGTGCTGGCCATGAGGCTCTCTCCTTCATGGACGGATTCTTTGGCTATAACCAAATACAAATCCACCCAGTCGGTCAGTACAAAATATAATTCATTACCCCATGGGGTACATTTGCCTATCGGGTCATGCCCTTCGGCCTTAAAAATGCCGGCGCAACTTTCCAGCGTGCCATGACTTACATATTTCATGATCTGGCTGCAATCATCCTCACCTACTTGGACGACCTCACCGCTCGATCCAAGAAGCGCACCCAACACCTGGATGATTTACAAATCATCTTTCAACGGTGTCGTCAATATAACATCCACTTGAATCCTCTCAAGTGTGTGTTCTGAGTCACCGCAGGGCGCCTCCTCGGTTTCATCGTTTCCCAAAGAGGTATCACCGTGGACCCCCTCAAAGTCCAAGCCATCACCGAAATTCCACCTCCTCGGAATTTGCGACAATTACAGAGTCTACAGGGCAAAGCCAACTTTCTTAGACGCTTTGTTCCCGATTACGCCATACGCGCACATGGTTTCCTTCGCTTGTTGTGCCACGACATCCCTTTTCAGTGGGATGACTATGCCCAATAGTCATTCGATGACCTCAAAGCAGCACTTTCCAATGCACCGTTGATTAGTGCACCTGACTACAATCGCGACTACATCCTCTACGTATCAGCATCAGCTTTATCAGTAGCCGGCGTCCTCGTCCATCTCGGAGATGAAAATCATGAACACGTCATTTTCTACGTCAGTAAGAACCTCTCAGGACCTCCCCTGAAGTACAAACATGAAGAGAAACTTGCTCTTGCAGTTGTCCTCGCAGTCCAGAAACTGTGTCACTACATTCTGCTTCGCACCACCAAGTTCGTCACAGATTCCAACCCTATGCAATATTTGCTCAACTGTCGCCAAGTTAACGACAAGTTTGCTCGATGGATCGTTATCTTTCAAGAGTATGACCTCGAGTTTTCAACACCTAAGAGTAAGAAGGCCCTTGTTCTCGCTGAACTCGTCATGGCCCTTCCCTCTGACACACCTAGTGCCCCCGTCAATACTGACTTTCCTGACGAACATCTTTTTTACATCGCCTCAGATGATCCTTGGTATGGCGACCTCCTTGTCTACCTACGAACTCAAAAGTTCGGAAATCACCTATCATGAGATGATCGTCGGCGTATCCGCCATCAATCTCCCTGCTACCTTCTCATCAGTGACATCCTATATCGGCGGGGCATTGACACCATTCTTTGTCACTGCCTAACTATTGACGAGACCGACATAGTCTTAAATGACTTCCACAGTGGCGCATGTGGGGGCCATCTTTCAGGCATCTCCACGGCTAAGAAAATCATCCGGGCCGATTACTTTTGGCCTACCTTGTTTCATGATTGCATTCATGCCGTGAAGCGATGTGAGCAATGTCAGCTCTACGCCAACAAAGCCCGAGCTCCCCCCGCTCTTCTACACCCAGTCATCACTGCAGGCCCCTTTTGCAAATGGGGCATTGAATTTATGACTTGTAATCCCCCTTCCAGCAATGGTCACAAATACATTGTTGTCGCTGTCGATTACTTCACCAAATGGGCTGAGGCTATGGCCACCTTCAACAACACTGTTGACACTGCAGCGCGTTTTTTCTTCAACCACGTCATATCCCGGTTCGGAGTACCACTCCAACTAGTCTCCGATCATTAGAAACATTTTGAGAATGAAATCTTCATTGAACTCTCATCTCGGTTAGGCTTCTCTCACGAGTTCTCTTCACCATACTACCCTCAGTCAAACGGACAGGTCGAGGCAGTCAACAAAGTCCTCAAGACCATGTTACAACGCATGGTTAATAAACATAAAACCAATTGGCATCACATGTTATTTTCCATGCTATGGGCTTATCGAACGGCAATAAAGACCGCCACAGGTTTCACGCCCTTTCACTTAGTCCATGGGGTCGAGGCAACTCTTCCCATCGAGTGCGAAATTCCCACCCTTCGCACCACAATTGAGATTTTACCTGACACTGCTCCAATGGAGCAGCGCTTGCTGAACTTGGAGTCTCTAGATGAAGATCGTCGATCCTCATTACAGAACAACGAGGCAGCTAAAAAACGATCCAAGGCTACCTTTGATCGCCATGTCAACCTTCGGTCATTCCGCGAAGGCGACCTCGTCCTCGCCTATGATATCGCTCATGATACCTTTGGCCACGGCAAATTCGAATCACTTTGGCATGGCCCTTAAATCATCCAACATTGCCTCACCAAAGGCGCATACATCATGGCCTCCCCCGAAGGCCTCATGCTCAAGGAACCCATCAATGGGTTATACCTCAAGAAATTTTATGCTTAAACGTAGTCAAGCTACTTTAGGTTATTTTTTCTTTTTTAGCATTTTTTAATCTTTTTTCCTCATCTAAAAACTATCCTTTGTGTTGTTGACAGATGCCACCTCCACCAGCTTACCACATTGGTTACGCCGACGGCGCCAACCGTTGGACACAAAATCTCACTTCAGCTGCTTGGGCTCTCTACACCCCTTCACACGAAATGCTACATTCCAGCGGCATCTGTTTAGGACCAGAAACCAACAACCAAGCCGAATACACTACTGTCATTGGCCTCTTGAATGATGCCCAGCATCATCACATTCATCACCTTAGCGTTCTCCTCGACTCTCAACTGGTCGTTCTCCAACTCAACAATGTGTACCGTGTACGCGATCCATGCCTCTTTCGCAAATACCTGCAGGTTAGATTATTATCTCGACATTTTGATTCCATTATATTTACACATATTCCAAGAGAATTGAATCAAACAACAAATGAAATAGCTAACATAGTGCTAGATTGGCATATATCACATCAAGCTACACATACATAAACATCTCATACATCCTGTCACAGCATATAGGAAAAATAGACATCATTATCATCAAAAACAAAAACATATGAACAACACATTTGGATCCAAAAACATGTATACTCATATATATATATAGGCCTCTTTGGCCATCCGAATGTTTACATATACAAAAAATACATCGGCCCACAGGCCCATGCCACATCATGGTACAAAAAAAGGCTCACCAGCCTATATAATCAAAAATGGTATACAACATACAATATACATGAGGGGGACTCTATCGCACCCCCAGCTGCCCCTCCCTCAGGAGGAGGTGGTGGCCCACCCCTACCAGCCCTAGGCGGTGGTGGTGGAACATCTGTAGGACCCCCCTGCTCATGCGGTAGGTGCCCACTCGTCATAGCCGCGAGCACAACTGCTCGTCGCATGATTGACCGCCATGCCGGCGGTAACCCTATACACTGCTCCAGGAACTCCTCGTCCTGGATACGAATCCACATGCCCTCAGGCACGTCTCGAAACACCGTCTCAAAACGACGGCGGATATCATCATCATCACCCCCGACTGCCACTGGAGGAGCATGCGATGGCCCTGCACCTGGGTCACCACCTTGGCGCTGCCTAGCCGGTCTCCCGGGCTCTGCTGGTGCCCCCGCAGCCTCATCCCGTGTCCGCCTCTCTCCACGTGGAGGTCTCCCCTCTGGCTGCACCGGCGGTCTGTACAGCTCCACCTCGCACCCACGAGGTGCCAAATCTGCACATACACAAAACAAGCAAACAAGATATGGTATCAGTGTCTATACATCAAACATATCCACTAATATATCAAAATCATAGCAGAAATAAAAAACATCTAAAAATACATAACATACCTCTATGATCAAAAACCTCCCCAGGAGGCAATACCATCTCCGGGTCCCCCCGGAAGTCGATCCCAGCATAGGGGAACTGCAGCATGACCTGCAGAATCTGCTGCCATATCTGCGCTGCCTGCGCAGTAAAATAATGACCTCCCTCGCTACCACCGTACCCCTGGTGCCTCCAGTAACACCCTCGGGCGCAGCATAGGCACCCTCTCTAAGAAAAAGGCCACCAAGATGGATCCAAATGCGAACTCCCCGGTGCCTGTGGCCCGATACCGGTCCAGCTGCGCGATCATCCGTGCATGAAGGGTCAGAACCCAGGTGAACCTCTCACGGCCCACCACCACCCTCTCCATCACAATCAGCTCCCCACCACTAATCCGATGTGGTGCTCGGGACCCATATACTCGAACTATCATTGCTGCTATGCAACGATGCAGCAGGACATCTATCCCACTGATGCTCACTGCTGACCCAGTCATATAATGCTCGCCCGAGCAGTATCGCTCGACGATCGTCTCCAAATGCATATCCCTCGACAGCACAGGATCTGTCGGCAACGGTGTTCCCCGGAAGGAGAGCCCCGTCAAAAAATAGATGTCCTCCACCGCAGTGAAGGCAATCTCCTCTCCTCTCATGAGGAAGCAATGTTGATCAGGGCTCCACATCTCGATCAAAAACTGGAGCAAATACTCCTGCGACCATATCAAATAGCAATCAAAAAACTTTAGCAACCCACTGGTTGCTAAAGCTGCTCAAACTGTCGCTCGAATTGCCGGCGGTGCATTGGTCACGGCCTCTCGTAGAGGTGCCCAGTCTCGCTCACGCCATCGAACGTCCATAATCACTGCTCTCTACCTGCACACAGCCCAGATTCCCATATTAGCTTAGGTAGTCATCCAAAACATCAAAAAGAGATAATTTTGCACCCTAAAACCTTGCCTCAAAGGCACGGTTTTACCACCCACGGGCGCGCGCACATGCAGACCTGTTCACTATACAGGCACGCATACGCGCGCACCTATTTTTCCCACAGGCGCGCTCATGAGCGTGCCTATCGACTATACAGGTGCGCTCTAAAGTGCACCTGTCATAGCCACAGGCGCGCTCGTGAGCGCGCCTGTTCGTTCCACAGGCGTGCACTAACGCATGCTTGTCCAACTCACAGGCGCGCCCCTGAGGCGTGCCTTATTTTTCTACCCACGCGCACACATGTGCGCGTATTCAGTGTATAGGCGTGCACCCATGCACGCCTTCCACTGAGTCACCCATGCATGTGGGCCCACCCTCTACCCAAAAACCCCCTAAAACCCCCGTACGACCCCCTGTACCTACCCTGCCCAAAAATTAGAAACCTATAGCTATGCAGGATGTTCCGACCACTAACCTGAATCTCGCACGCCGGGAAATGGATGTCTCGTGCTCTCAGAATCACTCAATCTCCTCTGGATCTGCTCTGGAACTCACTGTAGCAGCGGGTACAAATGAGGTGGCAATGTGGGCCCTACAGCTATATATAGGGTTTTTCCCAAACTTCCACTCACTATTCCGGGAGCCCACGGCGTCTGTTTTTCGAACCGTGTTCAGCCACGGGATCAACATCCCACCACCTACATCATGGCTGTCCCCAGGCCACTTTTCATCCTAAGCCCCCGGGGCGCCCTTTTTTCATATAATGGCCAAGTACGCACGCGCATTGTCACATTTATCTAATACATGTTCATATTTGATCTTCTCTTCAGATATTGTTCACTTTGGGTATTTGGTTGTTCTCTGTGCAGGTACTTGATCATTATCCCTCAAAAAACATTCCTTCAGGTATATACTCAGCACTGGCATGTAGTCTCTCCCACTGTATTTCATGTACATTTCCAGTCACACTCTCTGAGATTGGCCTTTAGGATACCCTTTCCCGGCTCTGCAGTACTCACACCTCCAGTTTCATCTTCAGTACTGTTACCCGGTAGCATTCTCACCCACATGAGTTGTCCTATTCATAACACCTTTTGGCATTAATGACACTCATGTTGTTCTTCATTCTCCTTTTAGGGATGGGAGTCACGTTAGTCTATTCATCATGTTGCAGATCAACCACATACTCCTTCTCCTCATTTTGTTGGCTTTCCCACATGGACTCCCAGATCATCGCTTTATACTTCAATTCTTTTTACCTGCACATCCGCAGGATCATGAACCCTCCATTTCATCCATCATCAGTTTGCCCATCTGCGAACCTATCTCCATTTCACCTACCTTATACATAAACTAGCCAATGGGGCCCCCACCCTTCATCAGTTTTCTCGAAGTCTCTGCCCTCACTGGGGCACTCATTTCACACTGGGGCACCCGTTTCTGTATTTGTACATCTTCCCCTAATTTATTCATTATTTATTGTACAAATGCCTTTATTCTCAGTCTTTACTTTTGTCATCACCGTGGGCAACCCACTTTCCTTTTTGGCCACACGCAACCCATGTCACCCTTGGTTGGAGCATTACTTCTCATTTTCCCCCACCGGCATCGTCTATGTTTTCAGAGTACTTCCCAGGTCACTTACCGTTATCCTCTGAATTTTTTCACCTTGTCTAGCCTCTGGCACAGCTTATCCCTGATCTTGTCATCCCCATAACACTTGATCTTGTCACACGGTTGCGACCATTCCTTCTGTCATACACCCTCCAACCAAGGGCAGTCTTGAGTCTTCCCATTTCTCGACTTCGACTATGTACCTCTGCCACTTCTTCACCATAGTAGATTCCATGAAGCCCCTTGCTTCTGGGAGTCGTGTCCTCCTTTTGTCAACATCAACACACTTTTCCAAAAGGACGACAGTATATTGATTCTCATTTCCCATTCAATGAGAGATCTCGGACCGCACAGGGGGAAACACCATTGCTCCCTGATGTCGTTGACCCCCATAACATTCGACACCAACACTTTCTCATGTTGCGGTGGGTCTTACTGTGCGACTATAGCAGTTTGTATTATCCATTGCCAAAGACCTTTGAACTTGGTCGGGCCATCGTTGCCCACATCATCGTCGCTGCTTACTTCTGCGACCATTACCGCCGGTTCAGAGTATGTTCCGTTGCAAAATTGTCTTCTTCCTTTATCATTCTGCCCCCGAGGGCGCTGCAATTGTCTACACCAACACTTCACACATTTTTTCAGAGTTACATCATAATGAGCATGGGGCATGCCTGCCTCGTTTTTACACACTTGTATATCGTTACACACCTTGTAGAAGGTCGGGATCTACAGGTTCCTTTCTTCTCCAACGGATTGCTCTACACGGTCCCATTCTTGCTCTCCCTTACAACACCATTCTCCGTAAAAGAAACATTGATGGATTTCGGCTATACATTTTGCTCCTAACCTCATCCATTAGGGGGCATCTGTTATCACTAAAATTTCATCCGCACGTGGCGACAAGAACTCCGCATCGTCAAAACAGAAAGAGTCATTCATGGCACAGGATTAATTCCACAGCATTGCAAAAGGGTCAAAAAACTATGCAAATTACCAAAAATTTGAAGGGCACTATACATTATCTGGGCGCACGCGCATATGCGCGTAACAAGATTGTACAACGCGTGCATAGGTGCACAAGGTGCGGCTGTTGGGCGAAAAACCCGCGCGCCTTCTAAACGACGCATTTATTGAAACTGGTCGGCTTCCCAACCACTAATGGATCGGCTCCCAAGTCGATTTGACACCAAATCCGAGCTCAATCCTCATGGTGGGCTGGTCAAAGA
>ML786190.1:178541-192242 GCA_009831015.1 Picea engelmannii | reverse complement strand
CAGATCAACTTATACATTGGTGATATTGGTCCATTTGTCTCTATTTTTCATTTGTTTTATATGCTCATAGTTTTTATTAGTTTTAGTTTAATTTTTGTTAATAGCTTTGTTGTTTTTCTTTCTAACCTTTTACCTCACAGCTGCCATGCCTAGCAGAGCCCAACTGGGCATGTAAGCACTCATAATTTGCTCACCTAGTGACGAATTGGGTGCGAACATATAGGACCATTAAAGATCGAAGAGAAAATTGGACCCGTTGCATATCGTCTCGTACTGCCACCCCACTTGCATAAAACTCATAATGTATTTCATGTATCTATTTTACATCATTATGTTGCTGATGAATCACATAAACTAAATTGGAAGGAATTGCAGGTATCAGACGTGGGAACCCTCATGGTAGAATTGTTACGCATATTGGACCATAGAGTCCAACAGCTCAGGAACTGTCTGGTAGACCAAGTTAAGGTCCAGTGGGACAAGTATAGTCCAAGATCTTCTACTTGGGAAGACGCCGAGACACTACGACGAGGCTATCCCTCACTTTTTTGACCACCTCGAGAACATGTTTCTCGAAGGATGGGTGTATGTAACACCACCTTTTGACTTAGATAGCCAGGATTACCTGAGGCCTATATACTTTATTTTCTAGTCACAGTGAAACTATTAAGTGATACACTTAAACTTTAAAATTTATGAACTTTTATGAATGTTTAAATGTTATTGATGATGATGTATATGATGCGATCTACTACATGAATGTAAATTTTACGAATGTTTAAAGTTACTGATGATGTTCGATATGATGCAATCTATTTTGAATAAATGATAATCTTATGAATGGGTGTCGAAATTGAATTATGGGATATTATGAGATCTATTTCTAACTAGAAAACTTTGATGTTAATTTATCAGTACATGGATACCAAATTGAAATGATGACAGTATGCAATTACATGATGATAATGCATAGAAATGTATGAGTTGTGTTACAGACTAATCTACAGGTTATGGGCTATGAAATAGCCAAAGAATAAAGATGATGAAAGTGGATATCATGACCACTAGCCAAGAAACATTATGGTATGAATATTGTATGTGGAATTTATATTGGTTTGGATGCATTTCTATGATATGTGGACTAGTGCATGATTTTAGGTGATGACACTACCCAAAACCGAATAAACGATGACAAAACCCCCAACAACACGGTGCCACTGTATATTCCATTGTAGGGTGTGGACCCTAGTTATGAGTAGGAGGGGTGGAGGCATTTCCCATCGCGTATCCTCCAAAACATGAAGTCATGGGAGGACGGTGTTAGTTCACGCTCCCCAAGATGTGTGATGATGACTGTCAGATGCCTGCTAGGGAAGCTTGGTCGAGATAGCGACATTTCCGCTTACGGGTTCTATTTGGAGTTAGGTCAATATAGTTGATGCTCCAAGATAGTCTAGCAGAGGAAGGATAGGAATGGAGATGGAAGTAGGCTAGGGAGGAAGGATGAGTAGTAATAGTTGAGAATGTATGGAGATCTGTCTTGTGGTGGAATTTAATGTTTTCCCTTCAAAAAAAAAAGAAAGAAGAGAAATGTGTATATATGAATATTCATTATTACATAACTAAACCACAATTGTTTAAATAAAATTGTTGAACCGGATAATAGTAATTAAAGGATTTATCAAACAATTGATAGGTTTGTTGTCTTTTATAAAAGACTAGTCTTGCTGACTGGATTGGATGCATACATAAATTATTAAAGGATGATAGTTTTGATTATTAGTACATGCACAAGACTTGTATGTACTAGTTACACATGCATTTCTTGTACATATACACTAGTATGTATGAGTTTTCTTGACTTACATACTGATAATGTTGGTTAATTGTTATGAATGTGTGAACCATGTTTCTTTAACTTTGTACCGTAAGATACCTTAACTTCGGGATGAACTTTCCTGAAGGGTGGGTGTATGTAACAACCCTAGCTGAATATATGCTTAGGGTTTATTTAGTAAAAATTTATTAGGTAATTAATTTTTCTAACATGTTATTAATTAAACAAAGATTGGTATAATGATACTAATTAAATATTTATTAATTAATTAATTGTTATAATTTGATTAATTGATTGATTAATTAATTACCCGTTACATTCATTGACATGGGTATTGAATTAAGAGGGTTAATAAATTATATTGTTTAAATTAAGGGTTTATGGAAGAGGGGATAAGGAGCATTAATAAACAGATAAGAAACATTAATAAGTGGATAAGGGCATTAACTAGGTGGATAAGGTAATAAATGTGTAGGTAAAGAAATAAATGAGGAGAAAGGGCGGTGAACGGGGAATATGAGTGGAAGAGGGTTGACGGAAGGGCATTCTCATTCGACTTGGATTTTTGGGGGAGCGCTCTCTTGGATTTGGGAATTGATTGGAGAGAGTTTGAGTTGGGGAGTTGGGAAAAGGATCAGTACAGGGGGCGCCGGTTTGCTGGAGGTTTTGGGCACGGGGGCCAGGATATCCATATGGTATCCTAGAGCTAGGAAGTTGTCCCAGTTGGTAGGGTGGAAACAAGGTTTGGGTAGTGTTTGACACAGTTCAGCAAAAAACAACCAGATCGACGAGGGAATTAGCATCAGGGAGAGGTAATTTAATTATTATGTTAAATAATTCTTATGCTGTGGATAAAATTTTAATTTTTTTGTCGAATATCATATGCTCATATGTTGGTGATTGAATTATTTTAGTATAAGAAAGAATTATATGCTAAATTAGAATTAAATTTTGTATTTTTTTTCACGGATACTACATATCACCTATGTTAACCCTAATCACTTATAACCTCTATAATTTCTAACTTATAAACCCCAAATAGCTAAAGCATAACTTAGTAACCCTAAGAACCTAATGCCTATATCTCACAAACATTAATCCTTATAATACTCAAACCATATAACCACTTTACTCCATAGCACTATAACCCTTATCATCCCTAACACCTAACCCTTAATTCTCTCCATACCTAACCCCTATAAACATTAACCCCTAATCCCTATAAATCAAAATTCTAAACCAATGTAACCTTTATCTGACTTGTAACTCCTAATGAGATTAACTACCATAACCCCTAATACAACATCTCGACATGAAGAGCACTGAAAAAAAATCAAATCCTACCATAACATGGCCCTACAATCTCGATAATACAAAGGTCATGGCTATGCCAATTGACATAGGTGAAAAGGAAGATGTGGCTAGTGACACCAAAATAATAGGAGAATCATTAGTACAGATTTGTAAATTCATTATCTTAAGAAAACAATTAAGTAGAATGTGTTTGTTGACACACAGACAAAAGAATCTATGTCAACCAACACACACTAGAGAAATGAGGAACCAAATGCAAAGAATGTTCAAACTAGCACAAGAGAGAGAATTTGTGTTGATTTCCATAGAACATGGAGGGCATGATTCAAATAAGAAAACTCTAGAATTCATGTTGACCTACACATAATTGAACAATGAGTTGATAGATGCTAAAAGATATAACTAGGGCTTCAACAAGGTGATCAATGATAAACTTGGAAATAATTAATTCTACATATTCAGAGGGCTATCATGACAATCAATTAGACTATTAATGACATCAATACTGAAAATTTATTGATACGATGAAACAAGGAGTATAGGTTACAAACATTATGATATTAGACAAGGATGGAGAAAAAAAATACATATGGAAATAAGAGATCTCTCTCTAACCAATATGTTATTGGATGATGGTCCCATAGTAAACAATATTATGAAGGATACATGGGGAAAGTTAGAAAAATCAAAATTGAGGCCACTAGAGTTGTTGATTGATAATAAAATCCATCAATCGCTTCAACAAGGTGATCAATGAACATTTCATATTGAATTCATTCAATAGATTCCAAGGATCACTGCAACATTATCAATTGGACTAATAATGATTTCAATTCCATATGGAAATACAAGATCTAACTCTACCCAATTTAATAATATTAGATGGTGATTATAGAATAATCATTATGATGGAGACAAAAAAAATTAGAGAAACCAAAATTGTGACCACCATAGTTTTGATTAAGGATGATATATCCTACTAGAATAGACCCTTTGGAATATTAACAATGTGAGTACACATATGTGGAAATGTATTTATGATAGATTTCATAGCAATTAAAACACATGGAAAATTCAGAACACATGATGCCTTACTAGGAAGGTCACACATAGAAGGAGAAACAGTCATTGATGATTAGTGAGCCAACACAATTGCATTCAAAAAAAGGAGAATATTGAATAATTATCGATTTAATAAGTTGCAATAGTGAATGAGGACCTGACTATTTCTAGTGAATCCTCTAGAAGTAGGAAAGATGAACTATATTAATGCAAAGGGAAAGGGTAGTATAACTAGAGGATTGCTTAGAGGAAATAAATCATTTGATAGTGGATCATTGTAGCATTGGAAGGATGGATAATCTAGGTTTTGTGTTTCTATAATATAGAATGAAAACTAATAACTAAACCCAAAGGGAAGAGTCCACTCAAGTGAATGATGAGAAGGAAAATTACCCTTCACACTTGACCAATGTTACCACTGGTAAATGTAATTCAATGAAGGTATCCCATGACCATACTAACTAAGATGTTCTTAAATACAGGGAACGTATACCCACTCAAAAAATTAATGTATAAATGAAGAATGAACCTCAAAACATCATAATGGGAATTGAGTGGATGATAGAATTGCTAGCCAAGCAATTAACATATTTAAGAATAGAAAGAATTATTTGCATGGTCCTATAAATATGGAAGATAACCCATTGTTCAATAGGGGAGTGGGGGAAGTTATCGACCCCAAAATATGGAAGCTAAGTCCAAGTCCCTGAAGGGACAAAGGTTGAATTCTAATTTGGTGGGAATATTGCATTAGAAAAATTATTTCCTTTCTTAGATGTTATGGTAGATAGTTGACGACATTTAGAAGAATAAAATACAAGGCAATATTGGAAGAGCTTGCGGAAATTTCAAGAATGCCTCAACTTATCCCCTCAGTGAATAACAATTGACCAAACAATGAGAAATAATAAAGGTTGATGAGACATATAAAGTAAGGGGGGGACAAATAAAAGTTTGGTTCCATTGGATTGAGACATGTGAGAATTATACTATGATATTTTTCAAAGATCTGACATCCAAGGGTTTTCTTGCAATTTTTTTACAAATCCTTTGGATCAAAATTTCCTTGGGCCAAGAATTAATGTTACCATCATAGTTAGTAGGAAACCCTAAGTTAACTAGTAGGACAAGGATGGACACACATATTGTTAAAATAATTTATGTGCTCGTTTTCACCATAGGGAATTAATGTTACGATCATAGTTAGTAGGAAACCTTAAGTTGACTAGTAGGACAAGGATGGACATACATACTACTAAAATAATTGATGTGTCTTTGTGCCTATGGATGGTTTCCATGATGATATGATGATGGAATAAAGTGGGCATGTTAGTAAAATTTGAGTCCAAAAACCATCCCATAATATTAAGGCATGCGAATATCCTATCCATGTCAAATTTCAATGGCCCCATTCACACGTCACTATTTTCGGTGTCTAGTCCTAGTACAATTTCCATTCCTTGTTCCTTGTTATGTGTTCCCCTTTCCTCATTCATAATTCCTCATTCCTTGTTCCTTGACCATGGTGTAGTCCCCAAGATCCATTACTTTTGTACAAAATTACATACTAATGGCATAAAATGTCCCACACAAAGACCAAATTAATATCCGCTACATAAGTCTTTTGTCTTTTCTCAAGGACTATGTAACAGATCTCAATTCTAAGAAGATTCAAATAGGACCTAAGAACCTTAAGTTATTTCCTTAACCATGGGTGACATCAAACTATCATTCAATAGTAAAATTGTTATGTTTCATTGTTTAGCATCATGTGTACTGAGGGCTTGAGCCACCATATCCACAAAGGAAACATACCAAGAATATTTGTCTTATGAAGAAGATATGGTACTATACATTTTGAGGTTTGGCATAGAGATTGTTATTATATACTACACTACATTGCACCATAATATAAGACCTAAAATCCTTGAAAACCATGTAACACCATTCAAATTAGACACAATATTTTTGCGACGAATTAGCTATACTATTGACGAATGTTTTTCATCGATAGTATAGCAAATTCGTCGTAAGATTATTTACATTTGTATCTCTTGCGACGATATAAAATGATGTTTGGATTCATTTCATATTTGGTTTATCAACTTGAAATCTCAATTTGATACTTTCCAAACTATAAGTTGGACCTTCAGTCAAATACAAATATGAAACTTGGAATCATTAACATATCTACTAGAACACATGGAAAATAGGGTTTATGGTTTCCATGATTAATTGATGATGGAAGAAAATGGGTGTGTTAGTCAAATTTGAGTCCAGAAACCCTTCGATATCGTTAATTCATGCCAATAGTCTATCCATGACAAATTTCAGTGCATACAGAAACTGTTTGAAAAAAATTCAACATTGGCCCCATTCGCAAGTCCATGTTACCTGCCTCTAGTATCTTGATGGTGTTGATTAATAAATCAATGAAATAGAGGGATTTTTCATCACAATGATGACATAGATACATTGTATATACATTAATGTATAACCTGAAATAAAAATGAAGAAAGACCGACAAAATCCTAAAACTTGCATTAACCAAATTGGGTACTCTGAAAGAAAATTAGGGTTTATGGTTTACATGATGAATTGATGATGTAAGAGAGTGGGTGTTTCACTCAAATTTGATTCCATAAACCCTCCCATATCATTAAGGCATGCCAATAGTCTATCCATGAAAAATTTCAGTGCATACAAAAACTGTTTGAAAAAATTTCAACGTTGGCCCCATTCGAAGGTCCCTATTGTCCGTGTCTAGTCCTCATGCAATTTTAGTTCCTCATTCATTGCTCCTTGTTCCTCATTCCTTGACCATGGTTTAGTCCCTAAAATCCATTATTTTTGTACAAAATTACATACTAATGGGATAAAATTATCGATGAACATTTTCCGTCGATAGTATAGCAAATTCGTCGTAAGATTATTTGCATTTGTCTCTCTTGCAACGATATCAAATGATGCTTGGAATCATTTCATGTTTGGTTTATCAAATTGAAATATCAATTTGATACTTTTCAAGCTAGCTATACCTTCAGTCAAATACAAATATGAAACTTGGAATCATTAGCATATCTACTAGAACATATGAAAAATAGGGTTTATGGTTTCCATGATGAATTGATGATGGAAGAAAGTGGGTGTGTCAGTCAAATTTGAGTCCAAAAACCCTCCCATGTTGTTAAGTCATGTGAATAGTCTATCCATGACAAATTCCAATGCATACAAAAACTATTTGAAAAAATTTCAACATTGGCCCCATTTGCAGGTCCATGTTGCCCGCCTCTAGTATTTTGATGGTGTTGATTAAGCAATCAATGAAATAGAGGGATTTTTCATCATAATGATGATGCATATACATTGTATATACATTAATGTAGAACCTAAAATCAAAATGAAGAAAGATCGACGAAATCCTAAAACTTGCGTCAACCAAATTGGGTACTCTGAAAGAAAATTAAGGTTTATGGTTTACATGATGAATTGATGATGGGATAAATTGGGTGTGTCACTCAAATTTGAGTCCATAAACCCTCCCATATTGTTAATTCATGCCAATAATATATCCATGAAAAATTTTAGTGCATACAGAAACTGTTTGAAAAAGTTTCAACGTTAACCCCATTCGTAGGTCCATGCTGTCAGTGTATAGTCCTCGTGCAATTTTTTTTCCTCATTCCTCGTTCCTTCACCATGGTGTATTCCCAAATATCCATTATTTTTGTACAAAATTACATACTAATGACATAAAATGTCCGATAGAAAAACCAAATTAATATCCACTACATAAGTCTTTTGTCTTTTTTCAACAACTATGTAACGAATCTCAATTCTAAGAAGATTCAAATAGGTAACAATATTGATGAAATATTATACAATCATGATGGTATAAAAATGAAAGAGCTTCTCTTGGTTTAAAGAATAATTTATCCTCTACTGAACAAGGCCAATCATGTGAAGCTAGAATCTCACATGGCCCCTCCCCTCTGATCCGGATTATTTTCGGCACAAAATGAGAGCGGAGATATAATAAAGAAATGCACAGAGATATTGCAGATATTCAATAATATAACAGAAATGTATCAGACATGCAACCATAAACATAGATATACAGTAATACATGATTTCTATTAATCAAAGAAATGTACAGAGACTGTAAAACTACAGAGTGAAAGACTCGCTAGAATGGTGGTAGCTTATCTCTGAGAAGAGATGTGACGGCTACTCGCATTCGCAAGAAGATGATTACAATGAGGCTCTAAAGGCCTTTTTACAATAAACGGGAATGCCAAAAGTCCTAGACATCCAAAAACCTAACCCTAGGAGATGAAGCGCCAAAAGTCATGTGGGCCCCGTTTGGGTAAGTGAGTACATCAACTTCCCGGGGTCATAACTTTTGCATACGATCTCTGTTTTAGGTGTGTGATAGCTCGTTGGAAAGGTATCATCAAGGAGATTCATTTTGGAGGCTCAATCATTCCTTCGGCTATCATTTAGAACCTTGATCTCGAAAAACCTCCATCTAGGCCCTCAAAATGGCCCTGGAAGTTAAAACCTGCTAAAAATAGTAAATTGCCAAAATGGCCAGAAAACTGTTTTCAGCCATTTGGAAAAGGTGGGTGGCCATCGATATCCACCTGGATCAATACTTCCTCCTTAGGAAGAAATGGTATCCATTGCATTGAGTTCCCAGGGGAGAGGGAAAAGCATTTGTTGAATCTGCATCTTGGTGAGCTGCCTATCTTGCTGGAGAAGTCATGCTGCTTAGTTTGTGAAAATTTGTCATGAACCTGTGGCTGGAAAGTTTGGACCTTTTTAACAAGTCTGGCTATTTTAGATGACTGTGTGCAGAAGGAATCTTCATGATTTGCTGCAACCTTGTCGACCTGCTTCTGTTGGATAGAAGGTTCTTTGGCCGAAGCTGTGGTGGCTGTAGTATCCTTCTGTTCACCCTTTGAACAGATTGTGGAGAAGATGAATTTTGTAGTATGAGATACTACCTTATGGCACTGTTTAGGTGGGGAAGTAGTTGGAACTACCTCTGGTATCCTATAGAGATGACCCCCCAGAGTAATAATGACACTATGGGGTTGAGACTCATAGATAGCATGGCGTTTCCACATATATGGCTGGCCCAAGAGAACATCACAGACATCCAGTGGGGCAACATCACATAATACCTCATCCTTGAAGGGTTGGATGCTGTATGACAATCGACAGTGCTGGCTGACATGAAGATCTCGTCCTTGGCGAAGCCACCCAATGCTATATGGTTGCAGGTGTGGTGTTGTCGAAAATCTCAACCGTTTGACAACCTCTGCTGAGATGAGGTTCGTCTGGCTTTCACTGTCAACAATAAAATGCAGCGGGGTCCCCTTCACCCACATCTGTGAATGAAAAAGGCACTCCCCCTCTTCTGCATCTGTTGGTTCTTCTGGTTGAATTGCTGCAGTCGCGACAATAGAAGTGGGGTCTACGTCGATGATCTGTCTTTTACCAATATTTTCAGAATCAGATTCTGAATCAGGGTTCGGCTCCTTATCTTTGATCTCGACCACCAATGACTGTTTTGATCGACATTCTTCGGTGTTGTGCTAGGGGCTTTTGTGGAAATCGCACCATTTTCTGGTGTCCTTGTTTGTCTTCTCGTGACCCTTCTTTTCCTGTGGCTTGGACTAGTTTTCGGGAGATTGTTTGTTAGGGTTGTCTTTTTCATACTTTGGTTGTTGTGGATTTGAAGACCTGAAATCCCGTTTGTTCTGGTGCTTAAATTTCTGCTCAATTTTAACAGCATATCGATAGGCAGCACCGAGTGATGAGATGTCCAGAAAATCCATTTTAGTTTGGATGTATCTATGTAGAGCCCCACGATATTTCAGAACCAAATTTCGTTCAGAGTCTTTGATACCCATCTTGGTGTGCAAGGTATGGAATCTATTGGTGAACTCCGGAACTGATTGGCCCTTCTCTTGCTGTAGTGTGGTCCATGTCATGTACTGGTCCTCATAGTTGCCAACAGGGTAGTACTGTTCCTTTACCGCATCCACAAAAAATTTCCAAGTGGGCTAGACCCCATATATTCCAGAATCCTCTGTGGAACACTACTCCCAGTAAGTTTCCCACCAATGTTTGACATGGGGGAGAGACTTAAGGAGTGCGAAGGTGATCTTTTCCTTGTCTGAAAAATTATGAACAGAGAAATAACCTTCTAGCATATTTAACCATTTATCTAGGGCATCTGCATCTATTTGACCTTCAAATACAGGAATATCAAAATTAACCTGTACCTTGAAAGGCGAGGTGCCTCCAAAGTGGTCGCTTGATGAATATACGCCTGATGCTATCGGTAGGCATTGAAGGATGTGGGGAAAATTCTCCATCATTTCGTCCCTCTGTCACGTGAGAGCTTGCTCAAGCAACAGACTGATAGGATCATCTGCTCCATCATTTTTATTTTTTTCTGCCATTGAGGGTTTCTTGGGTGTGCGGGAGAAATTTTCCTCGAGAGAGACAATATCAAGACCCAACTTGCTATACTCGGACCTTGTCGGGGACATGCACTGAAAAACGATCAAGAGTAGCCTGCTCTGATACCACTGATCCGGATTATTTTTGGCACGAAATGAGAGCGGAGATATAATAAAGAAATGCACAAAGATATTGCAGATATTCAATAATATAACATAAATGTATCATATATGCAACCATAAACATAGATATATAGTAATACACGATTTCTATTAATCAAAGAAATGTACAGAGACTGTAAAAATACAGAGTGAAAGACTCGCTAGAATGGTGGCAGCTTATCTTTGAGAAGAGATGTGATGGATACTCGCATTCGCAAGAAGATGATTACAATGAGGCTCTGAAGGAATTTTTACAATAAATGGGAATGCCAAAATTCCTAGACATCCAAAAACCTAACCCTAGGAGATGAAGCACCAAAAGTCATGTGGGCCCCGTTTGGGTAAGTGAGTACATCAACTTCCCAGGGTCGTAACTTTTGCATATGATCTCGATTTTAGGCGTGTGATAGCTCGTTGGAAAGGTATCATCGAGGAGATTCATTTTGGGGACTCAATCATGCCTTTGGATATCATTGAGAACCTCGATATTAAAAAACCTTCATTTAGGCCCTCAAAATGGCCCCGGAAGTTAAAACCTGCTAAAAATAGTAAATTGCCAAAATGGCCAGAAAACTATTTTGAGCCATTTGGAAAAGCTGGGTGGCCATCGATATCCACCTAGATCACCCTCCCCCTCACATCACTCTGAATTGATCCCCAAAACCCAATCTATAAAATATAAAATAATCGAAAGCAACGTCCTATTAAGATTCATGCATAGAAACTACACAAACAAAATTTAATGAAGGTACATGAAATTATGTGTTTCTAAATGAAATTTTTAGTCTAATACGTACTTTACTATATTGACAACTATTTTCAAATTTCAAATAATAATTAAACAACATGTAGCCTAGGATATAAAAATGTCGCATAAAACTTAAAAACATGTAATTAACCCATGACATTAAAAGTAAATTATTTTAAGAGAATAATTCATACAAATTAAAATATTATATAGTCATGTACCTAATCCAACCTCAACATCTGTGTAATCATCCTTATTCTGTATCTTGATCTTCTTCATCGAACTAGACATCTATATCATCATCTAGTTCTGAAACGATGTTGAAAGGATTGATGACATCATCATCATCATCAATGTCATTTTCGATCATATTTTCATCGACATCATCATCAAGAATTGAAATATTGTCTCTTACACCTAGATCATGATATTCTCTGTCTTCTTAATCTATCGAACCTCCATGATCTTCCGGCTTTGTCTGATATTCCGTCGAATCATCTTCTTGATATTCAATATCATCTTCGTCCTGTAAATGATTATACTTAATTGGACTTCCTCTTGGATCATATATAACAACAAATGACCAATCCCTTTCACCTGGAACATTTGAGTAAAAGACCTGTTCACATTGGCTTGAAAAAACATAGCGATCATGTCCTCTTTCAAACATCATTGTTTTAATCATTGGAAATCTGTTGGCATGTTGAATAACAGTTCTTTCCTCATCACGTTCATGCATTCGTAACCTATACCATTTGACATCGAACATAAATAATTTGAAGGAATTAAAGTCACACTCAAGTATATCGTTTAAATACCCATAGTATCTATTTTCAGATTCTCAGGGATGTCTGACACTCCTAGAGGAAACATTGGTAACCTGGAATACTGTAGTTATCCCACTATATGAAGTTTTCTTGGTTTCATCCAATTGTTTGATGCAAAACTTATGACCATTGCACCACATAGCATTGTGCTATTTCAACTGCAATATGTGAGATATGTAAAATATGTATTGTCAATTAATAAATTAACATATATTTATATAACTTCGAAAGTATATAAAAAATATAGTACACATGTATTCACATTAGTATAATATAAAATAACTGAATAAAATGGGTGAAATTGCTTACCTATCCATCTTTCAAACCATATACTAGATCAATTTACCTCTGTGTAACATTGGCATCTCCGTTACGACGATGTTCTCTAACCAATTCAGACAATCGTTGCCATGATAACCTACCTCCATTATGTTGTTTACATCTTTCAATCCACACATTCATCCAGTCAAGATTGTTTGAAATGTATAAATGCAGTGCATCCCACTCTAGAGCAATTGAATAAAAAAAACATAATTCACCAATATTAAATGTTAGTTATAACGTACAATATGCAGGTAATTATAAATATTTATAATTTATGAAATAAATTATATTAATATATTAATGAGTATGATCATATACACAAAAACAAAACTTTATATGTATTATTAATATAAATTATCACAATTATTAATATATTACCTCTCATTTTTTTCATTCTACCTTGCCCCAAAAGATGCTCCCGATCTTCAAATTTTTTGATGGAGTTCACATCCCAAATGCGATCCACTGCATGCATAGTTGGCACTCCTAATTTAGGAAGATACTGACTAATATACACCATGGATTGATATACCATATATCCCTCCAGCATAGAACCCTCAAAACGTGCTCTTTGTCTAACCAATGCCTTCAATGATTTCAAGTGCCTCTCCACCATCCACATTGACCTTGTGTGTACAGGTCCACAAATTTCAATCTCCTCAACTTGGTGTATGAGGTAGTGTTCTTGTGTATTGAAAAATGTAGGAGGTATATACTTTTGAATTTCACACATTAGACGAGGAATTTCTCTCCTCCAATACTTTATATCATCTTCATGGATTTCTTTCAATGACAACCATCTACATGAGACCATGACACAAGAAAATAACATGTTTCAACATAACATAATATAATATATTACATTAAATTACAAGTAAAACATGTGTCATTAAGTACAACAATAATTTGAAAGAACATTTTGCATATAAATCACAACTACATCTTACCTCATGT
>ML786190.1:157687-168329 GCA_009831015.1 Picea engelmannii | reverse complement strand
ATTTAAAAAAATAATGTGGAAACATTGGGGATCGAAAAATTGAAAATATCAAAAATCATCTAAAAACAGAGAGGGGGTGCTACCGGTAGCACCATTTTTAAAAACGAGGTAAAAAATTGGACCCCCCAAAAAACGAGAACTCTAGAGAGTTCTCATTAAGTTGGTAACTATGTTTAGTGTTGGAAATGATTATCAGCTAGATGGCTGATCAATGGAGAGATATTTCCCTGACGAAAAATGGTTCAGAACATTTATTCTTCTAGGACATATGTCTGGATTAGAAGAATGGTTGTTGTGTCACTCTGTGGAGTGAGTGACTTATCCAACATCATGTCTGATTACTCAGATGGAGTATGGTTTAAGGAGATGATGCAACTGATGACATTGATAGTGATGATGGTGCTCATGATCTAGTCATGAGATAGTCTATACGACTATGTTGATGCTACCAGGTAAATGGTATATTTGTGCTCAAGACCATTACATTCAAATACCTTTCTAGCTAGGATGGAGTGTTGATATTATGGTAGTTGCAGGAGGTATTTACCTCCACGTGTAAACCTGACGAGAATAGAATATCCTAGGAAGCAAGAAGAAACCCTAAATTAGTTGGCTAATAATCCTAGAAGATAAGTCGGCTCAAGAGGATAATTTGTATTAGGTTATTAGCCTCCAAGAGAAGAATTCGACTAAAGGAAATATTATATACTAAGTAAATAGGCACCCAGGATGAGAAGTCGGCCCAGGAATTTTGCCAATTTAGTATAAATACAAGAGGCCAGTCTTCATTTAGGCAGACATTCTCAGAACTGCAGAAGAAGCACTTGTGCACACTGCAGTTGGCCAGTTTATGCGCAATTTTTGAGGAGAGTTTCTGTTGCAGCTGCTGCAGCTAGCAGATTTCAGTTTTGGCTTGGAATCTCTCTTGGTTATGGTTTGGACTCTCTGATAAGCTCTTATTACTCCTATTTGGTGTGTTATACTTGGAGAGAGGTGCGCTATCTTGTTTGGCTATGTAGCCTAGGGTTTGATTCCAGAATGATTCTCTATCAAGGTTAAGGTGATCGGGGGTGGCTTCGGCCTATGGTTGGGTGACAATAGTGATATTGTCTATGGTTAAACAAGCACATACATTATATTCTAACACTTCCATCCTATTTGCTTCTAGGATTTGGATTTTCAGGTTTCTCATGAGTTTCTCCATCTCTTTTTCTTTCTGTTCATGTTTTTCCTTTTTTTCAAGTAAAAAACTTTTTAGTTGTCTATATCTGGTTTTGTATCTTCTTAAATCATCCAAGGCACTAAGAATTTATTCTTCCATATTAACCTCCTCTTCAACTTTTGACTCTTCCTCATGCTCAATTTCTTCTATCTCATTAGGCTCTTCAATACCTAGAAAAAGGACTTCATCATCATCATTGCCACTAGACTCTAATGAAATGTTGTTTTCTTCTTTTGAGTAAAAAATATTTTTACCTTTGTAAAACGTTTTCTTGTAGTTGGGTTTTCCCTTCTTTTTGTATTGTTTATTTTTTTCTTCTTCATCTTTAGGGTCCTCCTTGGGATAGGGACACTTGGCTGCAAAGTGACCAACCTTGCCACAATTAAAACATTTGAAAGGTAGCTTGTCTTTGTACCTCCCTGATCCTTTCTAAAGTTTTTTAATAAAATTGGCTTCTTCTACATAAGATTCTTCATCATGGATGGATTGAGGTTTTTGATTCTAATTTTTTGTTTTCTTGAGAACCTTGAAGGTTTCCTCTCCTTGTGGGAGGTTCTCGTGACCTAATATTAACTCATAGGCTATGAGGATTCCATACAATTCATCCATGGTGAGTTTATCTAGATTCTCTTGATCTTTAAGAGTGGACACTTTAGGATTGTATAGCAAAGGTAGTTTTCTAAGTATTTTTTCAACTATCTCATTTTCTGACACTTCTACTGCCAAACCTTTGATTGCATTAACAATATTATCAACTCTTTCAAGGCACTCTAAGATATTTTCTTCATCGTTCATTTTTAGACCTTCATATTTTACTTTGAGAGTCTGAAGTTTGGCCCTCTTTACCTTGGACTCTCCTGCATATATAGTTTCCAATTTATCCTAGAGTCGTTTTGCATTTTGAGAGTTTAGTAATTTAGCAAGGATCTTCTTACTCAATCCATCTTGTAGTGTGTTTAAAGCCTTTACATGTTCCAAAAAATTATTCTTATCTTCTTCTTCTGTGGGAGTAAATTTTGGAACATCATATCCTTTTTCAACTATTGTCCATACTTCCGGTCCAATGGACATAAGATAGATTTTCATTCTAACACTCCATAAAACATAGTCTTCACCATCAAATAGGGGGATTTTTTATGACATCTTAAATTGTTGAACCATACCGATGAATATTTCTCTTCAAGTGATTTAAAACCTTAGCGAAGAGACCTGCTTTGATACCAATTGAAGGACCAAATCTTGTCACTAAGAGGGGGGGGTGAATCAGTGACAAAATAATTTTATCAATTTTTCTTTTGTTAATGAAATCAATATTTTAACACAATATTTATCATGGAACCCAATTGGGAAAACCACAAACACTTTTCTATTAACTGAAAAATTATGTTTTACAAGTTACAAAGAAATAATATGTTCTTCCTTTTAGATCAACTCCCACTGATCAGGATGCACCCACACCCTTCTTCACCAACACCAACTAGTAGGAGGTTACATCCCTCTATTTAGTCAGCTAAAACTGATAAGGAAGCACCTAGTCCCCCACAGGCTCCAACCTTCCCTTTCACCACCCAACCACCCTTAATTTCCGAATCTCAAAAACTTTTGTATCATGCCATGACTACTCCTCTCTCTGTTTCTGTCATTTAATCTTCATTGTATCTATTGCAGTCCAATAAAGATCTTCTATATCAAACATTGGATTTCATAAATTTTTCTCTGACTCATTTTTTTATTGATCTTCAATAAGACATTAACAGGCGCACTTTTCTAATTCACTTCTCAACATATTTATAAGCCTTTAAACTTTTCAACACAACTCTTCACAAACAACATGTTTGTTCATTTAATATTACATAACCGATGTTTTTAAGTAACACATTCATTAACATGACTTTTCATAACCACACATCATTTTAACAACCATCTAAATTGTTTTTAAATCAATCACAGATATGGATCGATTGCCTTTTTAACTTGATTCCAAATCTCTGCAAATACTACAAAAACCGAGTTCTGATGAAGCGCTTCCTTCAAACCATTTACATATGACCATACACGCAAGACTGCAGGTTTATTAATTTAAGCGTTGCTTATTCTTTCACCCTTTGTTTCTTAATTCCATACTTCCTCAGATGGTGACCAGATGCTAGGCCAAGTGAGTGCTTGATCACTTATCAAAATCAATGGTCATGTTTTAATCTCTCGATGAGATGGACGACTGTCAATACTTCGGGACTTCATCCTTCGCGACTTCCAGCCTCCTTACAAATATCTCGAATAAAATATGTGTGCTCATAATCTTCAATGGTTGAGAATTCTCCCGAAGTGTTCTTCATATCAGACAACTCGTGTCCACTTAGAGACTTTAGCCTTTGGGACTTCGGGACTTAGGGAATTTGCTGGTGGTGAAACTTCTGAAGTAAAAACTCTTGGAGTGACATAACTTGTTGATGTGGCACTTTCTGAGTGGCTACCATGTGTCACCTGTATTCGTGGCTTATGTATGTTTAAAGTACCTATGGGAATTTGACACTTGTCATCATCTGATTATGCCACGTGTCCTTGCTGATGTAGATCTCTTCATATGGCACATGTTATTGTCCTTGATCTAATGGTCAAGATACTTTCTGGAGTGTTCCACTGATCAAATGACTCATATCCACTTCAGGAATTTGACCTTTGTGACTTCGGATAATTCTATTTCTCCACTTCCCAGTTCTCCCGAAGTGAGATTCCCTAAAGTGTAAACCTCGAGTAACTTGACTTCATCCAATGGTCATTCTTTAACCCAAAAAAACTTGACATGATCCAACGACTTCCAGGAATTTTTCTATTCATGATATCAAGCCTCTGGCCTTGCTTATCCTATCCTTCTAATTTCCTCTATCCGACGGTCAGGATATATTCCGAAGTGTTTCCTCAGATTAGACGGCTTATGTCTATTTCAAGACATTTGTGGCTTACTCTGTCCTTCCATTAAACATGATCTAATGGTCCTAATATCTCCCAAAGTGTTATTCATATCGAACAGTTCACATTTTCTTTAGGATTTCAGCCTTCGGGTGATCTTACTTGTTCTAAACCCTTTTCTCCCGAAGTGTTCAGTGTCAAAGTTGACCACTTCTACCTTGGAACACTTTGAATAGATCGAACGGTCCTCATATACTTAGGGACTTTGTATTGGACAACATTATTCTTTGCTTATCCTATCCTTCCACTTAACTTGATCCAACAGTTGATGTGGATTGCAGAACCGTAACTTGCATGTGGTTTAATTCATCACCCAAACTCCGCAATTGAAGTTGTGTGATTTTTGGTGAGTTAACCACAGTCGTCGATATTTGAATCAATGTGATCTGACGATCTATAATAATTTCGGTATTGGAAATAGCATATAGTTTAATTCTCCCTTTGCGCTCCTCAATCAATCACTGCCCTTGATCTGGCGCTTGCATATCGAATGGTCATGACTTAATCTGATCGTTTTGTGGATCAACCATAGTCGTCAATCTTTGAGTTGATGAGATACAACAATCTAGACTAATTGCAGGATTGGAAATATCATGTAGTTTAATTTTCCCTTCGCGCTCGACAATCAATCCCTGCCCTTGATCTATCTCTTGCGTATCCAATGGTCCTAGTTTCTCCTATGGGGATTTTGATCCTGATCATGTTTCTACACTATGTTTTCCCTTATGAGCTTCATGTGCATTATCTCTTCTGAGCTTCTGATCTTGAGTCGCTAACCCTCCTAAGCTCTTAATTTGTTAGTCCTTTTGTACATGGATTTCCATCTCTTTGTTCATACCAAATCATAATTATAATTTAATTACATCGGTTGTTGATATCAATGAAAATATGTCCAACACACTCTTCCTACAACGATTTTTCTACCGCACTTTTCCTATCACGATTTTTCTACTTCTTTTTTTCTGTCGCACTTTTCCTCTATCAATAATACCTACCCAAATAACCTTTCACAAAATAGATATTCAATTACATTCAATAGGTGCTAATGGGAGACCATTTCTCTTATTTATACTCTCCAAGTAGTTTCCTCTAGAAGTATCAACTTTTGTCCACTTAACCACTTTGTCCACTTAGCCACTTTTTCCACTTAACCACTTTGTCCACTTAACTTAATCATCTTCCACAAATAGTAAGTTATCCACTCCTAGTTGCAACTAACTTTGTTATTTAATTAATTTCTTTGCAACCACTTTGAATTATCCATATATAGTAAACTCACTACTTCTTGTTGCAACCACTTTATTATTTAAATAATTTCTCTTTGCAACCACTTTGACTACTTTATTATTTAAATAATGTATCTTTACTCACAACTTGTTGCAACAAAATTTTCTATAATTAGTCCATTCATAACTTATTTTCCCTTAACTACTTCTTCTTGTTTCAACCACTTTATTATTTAATTTATTTCTTGTTCAACCACTTTGACTATTCAATTTTCTCATCACAACTACTTTACCATAATTACCAAACTCACAACTTCTTGTTGCAACTAATTTAATTTTAATTATTTTCTTAATGAAAAAACTATACCCATGATTAACTCCTAGTTACCATCAATTTGACTAATACACTTCTTCTTGGAGCTTCTAGAATAATTGACTTCTTTGACCTTCTAAGGTCTTCTAGATAACTCATGAGGGTTCTCCAACTTCATATGGTCATAACTCTATAATCGTGAGGAGTTATGTGACATTCCACATATCACCAGAAATAACATGGCATATACTATCCATCTAGAATAGTATTACCTATAAATTCATTGATATTCATGCCTTTTATACCTCAAACAGACTCTGGTCCCTTACCCATGCCTTTATGCTACCAAAATTCACTATCGGACTTCTCCAAGGGTTGACATCAATCACTAAGGGTTGACATTAATATACAATAACAATCTCTAAAGGTTGAAATCAATCACTAAGGGTTGACATCAATATACAATATCACTCTCCAAGGGTTGACATGAATGACAACCAACAGTCCAAACCAATTGTCCATCAACTTAAGCCAACTGTCTAAAATTTGCAATTAAATTGGTGATCAATGGTTGAGATTCATTTTGGGTTGGTTAAAATTCTCAAGTTCATCGAAGATAATTCCAAGGTTCGCCAAAACGTTTTGGTGTTCAATAAAATTCGGTAAAGTGGGAACAAAATTTAGTTCGACAAAGAAGAAAATCGTTGATCATCAATGGATAAAAGTGGAATTCACAGAAAAATTTTCGAGTTTGAATAAAATTGAAGAAGTTTGGGGAATCAACGAATGAGATCCCATTTTATCTTGAGATCAGTGTTCTACATCCAATGTGGATTTTGACAAAAAAAATATAAGTTAAACAAGTTCGGTGATGTGAAGAAAAATTAAGACCATCGATGGAGTTTTTTGGAAGTCTCTGAAAAAGTGTAGTTTTTCCAATATCTCTGATGATTTTTTTTTTTAAATTGTTGATTTTCGATATGAACCTTTTCTTAAATAGTTGATAGAGACTTTTTCCTCGACCTTCAATAGAAACCTTTTGTACAATAACCAATATGAACCTTTTTTTTTAATCATCGATAGATGCTTTTTCCTCGATTATCGATAGAAGAATTTTTTTTGATCATCGATAGGAACCTTTTCACCAACCATCAAATGATACTTTTTCCCTGACCATCGAAAGATACCTTTTCCCTGATCATCAAAAGATACTTTTTCTCCAATTTCCAATAAAAGGTTTTTTCCAATCATAGATACAAAGGATTTCATCGATAATTGATATAAGTTTTTTTTTCAATCGTCGATACAAAGGATTTCGTTGATCGTTGATAGAAGGTTTTTTTTGATCTCCTATACGAAGCATTTTGTTGATCACTGGTAGAAGGTTTGGTGGATTTTCGATACAAAGTATTTGAACAATCACTGATACAAGGATTTCACCAACCGTCCATGAAGGGTTTTTAGTGATCGTTGAGGAAGGGAAAAATTAAAGGCAGAGAAGAGGAGAAGGGAATAAAATAAAGGAAGAGGAAAGAGGAAACATAAGAGAGGAGGAAAGGAAAGGAGAAAGGCGGACAAGGATAAAAAAGGTATGGAGGCAAAAATTTGTTTTGGCCATAATAGGAGAATAAAAACTCAAAATCAGAGAAAATTTAAATGGTATATTCATCGAGACTAAGGATACAAAAGTAAAAGCTAGGGCCACTAGCCATTTCTTCTTAATTTTTCCAAAAAGTTGTCAATTACTGGTTTTTATAGATCTGGGTGGTGCTCAGTGACTAGGATCTAGATAAGGATGAAATTTTAATTGGGATTCCAAAAAGAATAAACGAATATGCCTAGTTGGGATTCTAGAAAAATTCAAAAAGGTTTGGAATGGAGATGTCGAAACATGGAAAAATACACTATTCCTAGACACCTTTTGGGGATTTTTGAAATCTTCGAAGGAGGAAAAGAGGCCCTAGAACACAAATCTATAAAAAATTGATTCCTGAACATTTTACCTCCTCAATAATCCAAAAAAAATTGTCTTGAGGAAGGTTTTTATAGTTTTTCTCAATTTAGGAGATAGCCAGTTTTGGCTAAAAATTCTAAGTGTGTAGAAAATGTAAAAAGTGCAAAGTCGTCAATTCCATATTTATACATAATTTGACTAGAACATTAGATTCCAAATATCAAAATTTTTGTGTACTCATAATCATAAATCCTATCTACACCCAATACAAAAAAAAATATGATTCCTAAGATATTTTATGTTATAGAGGGAAAAAGATGGCCTTTCAACTAAATTACACCACTGATGACAAGGAACAATTGAGTAAAAACTGCAAAATTCAAAACGCTATAACTGTGTCCCATAAATCAAAATGAAGCATGAGTATAGCCATTGGAAATTTGATTCATAAGAGATTATGTTTAAAGGATCATAATTTATATTATTTCATATTATTTCTTTATAAATTACGATGAAGGATGACCCGCAACCTAATTAATGAAATATTATACAATATGCATAATTCTAATAGTAATTGTTCCATGTACATTTTTGTAGAATTACAGGTACATGAAAGACATAAATCAGGTTTATAAATCAATATCGATCCATCCTAACTCCGGATCTATCATGCATTGAGAGGCATCAAATTCCTTAATATGGAAATTTTTATAGAGTACAAAACTTGAAAAAATGTTTGCATCACAAAGGATTAGATCTCTCTCTCTCTCTCTCTCTCTCTCTCTATATATATATATATATATATATATATATATATATATATATATTATAAATGAGTCCAATATATCTAGGAAGGTTTCCATTCCAATGTCATCAAATCTGATGTTACTTGTATTTTAGGTCATTGATTCATGCAAGCAAGAGAGAAGAAGGAAGTTAGAAGGAAATCAATAAAATGTGAGAGCTTGATAAGACAACGTGCAAATAGAAACAATGATGGAAGCAATGATGGATACAAAAAACATTGAACAACATATGGGTGGCACCTTTCATAGCTATGGATTACAACTTGCATGAACTGAAACAAGTGTAGGGAATATGTGTCAATGTTGGGTAAATTATATGTGTGTATGAAAACTTTGGCTTGGATTGGGAAAATGGTGTGACATTCGATGTCAAGAAGTAATGTTAAAATTAGTTCTAGCATTACTTGACTTGGGAAAAATTACTTATCAAATATGTTATTGAAGGTGATTTCAAGCTAAGATATTGTCTGACTATGCCTTGGGAAGAGGTCAAATAAGAAATCAGACTCAAAATGGAACCATCAGGAAGTCAACAGATGAGCACAATTAAAAATGGAAGTGAATTATCCTTTTACATTTCCATAGTGAATTTAATATAAGGGGAATTTTGTTAATATGGTTAAAGAAAGAGATCAAGGAGGGGTGACCATGAGGCCAATTGATGAAGGTATCATAAATAAATCAAAACCATCATTTGGGTTTAACATGAAAGTTTTTTAGGGATATGGTCTCGAAATGTTCCATGAAAATATTAGCGACCATAGGGGATAAGGAATAACCCGTGGTTGTATCTTCATTTTGTTCATAGAAAGTCCCTTTAAAGGTTGAGAACGTAGAGGTGAGACAAATTTTAATAACATTGACATTCTTTGGGTCAACTAGTTTAGAGATAATATCAAGGGCTTCTAGAAAAGGAAATTTTTTAAATAACGCTGCAACATAAAAAATAACCATAATGTATCATTCATCAAGGTGAAGATCCTTTGTTTTTTGAATAAAATCAAAAGAATATTTGATGAAGGATGGAGTTTTACTGATGAAATATTGAATATTTTCAATGAGAAAGAGAGAAAGGGCATGGGTGGGAGATCCTATAGTGTTGACTATAGGCCTAAGGGGAAGGTCAAATTGAAGAGAAGGTCAACCTAGATCAAGGGATGATATATTTATAATCATGGATGGATAATTAATAGAAGAAGGTCGGTAGATTTTTTGGGATTGATGAGGCTCATTAATGGAACTTGAGTCAACATTGTTAACATTGGGAATAGATATTGAGAGCTGACTAGTATATTTAATATCATTAGAAATTATAGAAGAATTAGAAATAATCAAATCTATTGATAACAAAAAGATTACATAAACAATTTCATATATCAACATTCTATTTATTTTCTCGAAAAGTTACAAAAATTGTTACATTATTAAAAATGAAAGTTATGGTCAGTCCTTGGTCATGATAATTAACATTAGTTCTTTATATTGAAAGTGAATGTGCAAGTCTATGGAGTGACCATCCTATAACAATTTTAATATTAATAGGAGAATATCAATACCCCACTTTTAATAACCCAGGATTTAGTGATATATAAAAATTATAATATGGACGAAATAAATATTTTAAAATAAATTTTGATGAGGAAAATAAGATAATAATTATAAATACTTTTTATATCTTAAACCTTGCATCACCAAATTGGTGTATGAGACCCCTTGTTTGTGGGAAAACAGACTGAGACCCTCTTGATTGTTGGACAAGGGACCCCATCCGCGTAGTGATTTGACTACTGAAGTCTACAAATACCCCTCTTTATTTGAATATGTGACCCCCTATGAGGAAACACATGTTGTTAACCATTGGGCCCAATCAAGTTGTACGAATAAAAAGTAAGAAACAAATCAGAAAAATTATACAAATGAGAAATACAAATATGTTAGTTATAAAATAGTCCATAAAAATCTATAATTGTTGTATTAAAAGGTATAGAAATATCTCTTAATACTTAATGTGGGTATTTATATGTAAAACTATATAAATTATAATAATGATGAATTAAAAAATAAATTTTGATGATATTATATATATATATATATATATATATATATATATATATATATATATATATATATATATATATATATATATATATA
>ML786190.1:113766-146835 GCA_009831015.1 Picea engelmannii | reverse complement strand
CTTGTATCCTCATAGTGTGCTATCATTTCGTCCATGAGAATTTTCCAAGTGACGAGTGATTTGCGAGAAAAAATCCATCGATACGATAGAAATTGATTAGGTTCTAAATATAAAGAAGCAATTCGTACCTTTTGTGTATGTGGCACATTATGTAGATCAAAGAATTGTTCCATCTGAAGTATCCATATGATTGGGTCCTTGCCATCAAACTTCCTCATATTGATATTAGGAACGTGGTTGGTCTTCAACCCAAAGTTGGAGTTTCTCCATTCTAGATTCACATTACTTGTGTCCTCATCATGAATTTCATGGGATGCATTTTCACTTTCAGGTATCTTCTCTATTACGAAATTTTTCAATACTTCCATGATCTCCTCTTTTAAACCATCCATCTTTGCCTCCAACTTAGCTTCCATCTCTTGTAGTTCATATTTTGTTACTATCTTCTTTTGTAAATCATTTATGTCCCTACGCATTTCTTCACCTTCATCAAGAGTCCAAGTAGGATTGTCTAGAGGCTTATTTTGTGTAGAAGTTCCCTTTTTGGGTGGCATGTTGTCTAAGTATCACTTTTGAACCTTGATTTTGAGGTGGTTCTGCTAGACAATCTTTCTTCTGTTGTATCTCCCAAGTTTCGGCCCTTATGGATATAAAAGTTTATTTTATGTAGTTACTTGATATTTCTTCTCTACAATGCCACAAGTCTGATCAAAATTGGATGTTCCAAGTGGAATTTATGGTAACTTCCCCACAACTTGTTGTTTTTTGGCCTTTTCAGGAGATCTCATTTGTATAGCGTGCCCCACACAAAATAATTGATATAAAATTATGAAACTCGTACCCGAAATACTAAAGACTATCCACAATCCAATGAAGCTAGTACCACTCAATTTGGATAGTCTAGGAATAAGTTTTGATTATTTTACATGGAACACCTTCTTGAGACTGGTCAATAGGACTAGTCAGATACCCTATCTTACACATGGTGTATCTACAAATTTAAGATGACCTAGAAGCTGAAATTTTTACCAAAGATACCTTACTAATTTATATGAATAATTTCCAGAGTTCAAGGTCTAAAATGTTACATAAAAAAATTTATAGCGAAAATTCCGCAATGACTCATTTCAAAATGATTCCAGAACCTATCTCGTACAAGTTGTATCTCCGAAAGTGTAAGGTCTCAGGAGATCAAACTTCAACCCAGCATACCTTGATCCATATACTAAATATCCTCCAATCCATTCCTTCCAAAACATTGTGGAAAAAAAATTATAGTGAAAATTCCAAGGTTTCTCAGATGTAGTAGCAAAACCCCAAGACCTTGAGCTCTGATACCATATTTTAAGAACCAAATATCAATATAGCATAGAAAAACCTTAGAAAAAGTACTCAATGCCTTGAAAAAGAGATAATTTCAGATAATAATCCTCTTTGAGGGGGCAACCTCATTTTATCCCACTTAAATGTTCAAGTACAAGATGATTCCAAATGAAAATGTCTCCTTGGTATATATCGGAGACTAGGAGGTATAATTACAACTAATGGAATAAAGTCGACATAAATAAAATAACATTACTAATGTAATATGCCCCAATTAAGGGGTAATGAGCCAATATTAGGGCTTAACAATTATCTTCCTAGCTTTGACATCATCAATCTTCCATTCAACCTTCTCTTCATCAGTTGTTGTTGCTGGTAGAGTTCCTTATATTAAATTCAATAGGTCACTCTCTTCTAGAGTGATGTGTAATATTGACTTCTAGGAGATGAATTTTCTTGATCCATCAAGCCTATCATCTACCAAAGTTATGTTCCTCATAGCTTGCAGATTCTTCACAAACCCTAACGCTTAGGCCAGAAACCCTAGTTGTAGAAAACATAACGTTTTTCAAGATGAAGTCTCTAGGAGGTTTATTGGACTTATGACTACCAAAAATAATCCCTATAGAGTCAAAATAACCCTAGCGAGCTGGAAAAATTCCCCAACAACCTGCAAAACCCTAGAAACTGAAATCTACAAAAACCCTGGAAACCCTAGGGCCGAAAATCCAAACGTCTTCAATTTTCAATCTGAAAGTTGCAGGTGATGCGTTGGACTAGGTCGTACCTATTTGTAAATAATTTAGTCCCAAATCTCAAGGTAAAGTTCTATAAATAGCTTTTCAAGGAAAAGGGTAAGGGTTTTTTTGTAGTTGCAACAAGAAGGTGATGGCTATCTTGGAAAGGTGCTAGAGTATCTTGTGCAATTGCTCTTTGAGGAACACTTCTCTAATATGATGTTGAATTTTTTAATGATGGCTCAATCACGTGTAGTTTATTTTCAATTTAGCATGAACTTGAACCAGAAACAGTGCAGCAATATAATAGCTATAGTAAACCATGATCATAAGAAGAATAACCATGCACAAGACACAAGAAGTTATGTTGGCAAAACCCTTCTCAAACAAAGGGAAAACCCAACAAACCTTTGCTATATTTCCAAGAGAAGAAACCCTCTCCACCAAAAATATCGGTGCCATAAAAGGTGGCCGTCAAGACAAAACCCTAGCGCACAAAAGAGGGTGCTCTATGATAAAGAAAGATAATGCATAAGAAGTGTGCACCAAATTTCAACTCTCCAAGAATGATCCACAATGGGGATCATTCACTAATATATACATGACCTATCTGAATGAATAGACATGTCTATTGGCACAATAGGGCCGACTTGTACAACTCAATAATACAATTATGATTTTACATAATATTAATTGTCTTTACACAGTAGGGCCGACTTGTACCCTTCACAATACAAATTAGGGTTTTGCAATAGTCTTACTCTTTGACAATATAGCTAGCAGTATCACACACATCCTCTAGTTCTCTGCCACTAGAGACAAGTCCACATGTGCTAAACCATATGGGACGTCAGTCTCAAATAGATCAACTCAAATAAATCCATAGGAGTACAAAATGGAGAGCCATCTCAATTCGACTCAACTAATTCCATACGAGTACGGAAAGAAACCATCTCAAGTCATCTCAACTCCGTCCAAAGGAGAACAATAAGAGACCAACACAAGTAATATCAAATCAGTCAAGAGGATTATGACTTACCTATCACATAGGTGTTATTCACATATCATCTCAACTCAGTCCAGAGGAGTACGATCTGGAGAATGTCTCATGAAGCTACAATCATCAACACTTGAATGAGTGTTCTATAACCTAGATTAGGAAAATTTGTTCTAGAGGTATTGAGATACCAAATCAATCGATCATCATTTTCTCAAATTTTAGCATTGTTGTCTTTAAATAACTTTCTATAATCCTTAGATTCTTCAATAGATGCTTCTCTCAATCCCATCTCCTCCCAAGTGATCCATTGGTGTTTCCAATATATAGACCTCTCCTAGTTCACAATCTATATAAGTGAGTAAAAACCATTACTTATGAGATCCTAGATGAGACAAAGAGATAATACATGCAAAAATTTACTTCCTCTACAAGAATCAAGGCCTATTTGAATGTTCTCACCTTTTCCCACCTTCTAGATTAGTCAATTTCCTATTATTTGAAATGTTGAATTTACAAATTTCCAAATGTTTGTGACATTATGTAGTTGGGGTTATATATTTTTCATTGATTACTTGGACCCATAGTCCTTTTCCTTGTAAAATCCTCGACATAATTTTTGTAGCTAGAGCCTTGAGAAGAAAGGAATTTTTGAGATCCCACCCTCCACTAGCCTTTGGAACAACTAATTTTTTCCATGAAGCCAAGCTTTATTTTGTTGGTCTCTTAGCCATATACATTTGTAGCATAGTTTCCTAATGGTCTCCAAAACACCTTTTGGAACCCACGCCAGTGAAATACAATATATTAGTATTTCCTCCAATATAGATTTAACAAGAACTAGTCTACCTCGTCGAGAGAGCCATCAATCACACTAGGTATTTAGTCTCTTTTTGACCTTGGAAATAAACCATTTCCAATCACCTTTTTTATACAGTTTGGGTTTTAGGTGAAATCCCAATTTTTTCAATCCTTGATATGAATCAACCACTTGGTAGGGGAACAATTGAAAAGAACAACCACGTTCTTATTTAGTGATGCACCACATGGAAATAGTGGATTTTCCAAGATTTATAACCGTACCAATAGAAATAAATCCAAAATGTTTTTAAATTTCTCAACTATCCTTCTAGTACCTTCATAGAAAATCATAATATCATCCAGAAATAAAAGGTGTGTGATGTTACATGTGAGGCTAATACATATCCCTTTGAAACTATCGTGATCTGCAACCTCTTTATTTAACCTACTAAAACCTTTATCTATAAGAATAAAAATGAGAGGGGATAGGGGAACTCTTGCCTTTGATTCCTACCCATTTTGAAGAATATGGATATATCTACAATGAACAATATTGCAAAGGACATTGACGTAGTGCGACACATTGACTAGACCACAAATTGATGATATAAACCCAAATGAATAAGAATCAATCTCAAGTAAATCCAACTTAATCTATCATAATATTTAGACAGGTCCACTTTGATGACCATCACTCTTTGAATTTTCACCTTGATCAAGTGTAGGATTTACTGTGATATCATGATATCCTCATGAATATATCTCCCTTCTAAGAACCCAAATTGTTATCAAAAGTTTCTTTTTTATAATACCCTTTTAATTCTTACGGAAATGACTATTGAGACAATTTTATACACACAATTATATAAGGATATTGACCTAAAATTTCCAAAAGATGTTGAGTTATCCTCTTTAGGAATCAGTTCCATAAAGGTAGTGTTGAAGGATCCATACATTTTCAAGCTTCTATAGTCTCCTTCACCACCCTTCTTAGATCCTCTTTCTATAAATTCATATCATCCTACAAAGAATTCCACGGGGAGGCCATCTAGCCCTGGAATGTTATCCCATTGGAAGCTTTGTAATGTTTGTTGTAATTCCTATTTCCCCACTTCTTTCATCAATTCCATATTTTACTCATGCTTGAAAAAAGAAGGGAATGAGTTGAATAGCCTAATTACCTCAACAATAGTATCCCATGAGTCCTCCCTAAAAAGGTTTGAGAAAATACTTGACTTCTTAGATTCAGTAATGTCCTTAAAAGTTTGTTGCCTAATTTGTACTCCGTTCGTCAATTTTCCAAACATAGTTGATGTTTTTTTTCCACATATTTACGAAAGAACTTAGTATTTTCATTACCTGCTTGAATCCATATCACCCTTCTCTTAATCATCAGATCTTTCTCTTTTCCTAGTATTAAGTTCCTTTTTTTTTCTTCCAATACTTCACCTCCAACTCTCGATCCTGATTCAAATACCCAAAACTATTGTTTCTCTATACTGTGTCCATCCCTTCTTCTAGATCCCTAAGGAGCTTGTCATATTTCAATTTTTTTTTCCTTAGCCCATTGAGCTACTACCTTCCAAAAATGTTTTATCTTATTTACAACTCCCCATATTCAAAGATTATGGATTTAGTTTAAAGATGGATTTTCTTATGCCAAAGTTTCTTCTAGTACAATTGGAGGTAACTTCATGTAGGAAGCCTTTGAGCATTTAAAACCAATCAAGACTCTTTACATGACAGTATCATCCCTAGTTCCTTTTTTTCTCCGTGTGGGAGAAAAATTTGTTGGTTCTATGTCCAATAGACTCGCTTCCTCTAGTTTCCTTAATAATTATCCTAAAATACAACCTATTTGAGTTGTAGGTCCCCATATTTTGAAGGCTCCTAAAGTGAAGTTTAGGTCTCCTGCTATCACCACCAATCCAGTTTGTGTGCATTCTAATTTAAAAAACGTGTCCCAATACTCCACCCTATCCAAGTATGTCCCATAAGCATTTATAACATATGTTTATTTTCCGATATCCATGGAGAAGAGCGAAAATACTCGATCTGAATTAGAAGCCTGTGATTTATTTGGGGTGAAGGAGCACCTCAGACAATCATTTATGTTCCCACTACATCTCCTAATGGAATCAATAAAGTTGAAATCATATACCCACTAAAAAAAATTGGAATGTTGAGTTTTTTCTCTTCATCTATCATAATTTATTGAAGTGTGATAATACAAGGTTTTAAGGACTCCATTAACCTATCGACAACTAGTTTCTTAAAGGAATTGGAAAACCCTAAAAAATATAGTGTCAGAAAGACATTTCAGACCCTCACAAGGGGAATTTTATTTAAGGGCCCCTATCAATGAAAGTTTCTTTCCGCATCTAATCCCTGAGGATGTTTGTTTCTACACCATGGACAAGTGAGACATTCTCCCTCTCTGGTCAGGTTTTTTTCCTCTCTCATAAAAAAACCTAACCCCCTACACTTTACAAAGTCCCTTACTTCTGGGTCTAAGGTTGTATTTGGAGGAATCCTAGGGGGGATATTGAGAAGGATTTCATGCCTCTACTCCCTATTTAGGGGATGTAGATCTTCATACCTAGACATTGTCATATGCTAGAGGAATTTCAATTGTCGGTAAGGGAATTAGGGTTAGGGAGGTAGGGATTTTGATACCAGATAGGATTCGCAAGAATTCATTGATAGATTACAACCCTTTAGCTTCTACCTCTATCCCCCAAGATCCAAAAGAAAAAAATCAATGGATTTTATTTCACAAGGGGAAGGCATCTGAGGTGACTTACTTGAAGGTCTCTTGTTATCTTTGTTGTCACTAATCACGTCCAAACTCTAATCCTTGTGAGCACTCTAAAATATTGAATACTCCTTCAATTCTAGTGGTAAAAGTTGGGGTTTCTCAGTGACCCTTCTATTTCAATTTTTGTATCCACACCTTCCTCTGATAAGAATACGAGATTTCCACTACTAAATGTCCATAGGTATGCCATCATCTACACTTAAAGTATTTTTTTCATAGTAAAAAATGAGCTAGTGATTGTATGTCTCGCTCTATATATAAATAAATGTTACATTCATTATGTTAATGTACATGCCATTTTTTTTTCTAATTTCATTACATAGATATCAACATGATTTACATATAGTAAAATTATTATATCAAAATAAATTAGTTTTTTAAAAATTATTATATCAAAATAAAATAGGTTTTGAAAATTAAAAAGAAAAAAATTAATATTATTAATAAAAAAATTATTATATTAAAATAAATTAGTTTTAGAAAATTAAAAGAAAAAAACATAAAATCATTAATAAAAAAAAAAAACTTTAAACCTAATAACTTACTCTAAAGTTACAGATTTAAAGAGTTATTTGAAAGAATTAGAATAAAAGTAGAAAACAAGTTAGAAAAATAACAACCATGAGAACATATATATTGCAAAATAATATATATATGATTAACTTCTACTAAACCACAAATAACATTGATAATGGTTATTTGTAAAATAAAATATATAGATATCATGTAATATATATATATATATATAATATTTCTCATGTAATTTATATATATATATAGTTATTTAACATTGATAATGGTCATTTGTAAAATAAAATATATCTATGATGTAATATATATATATATATATATATATATATATATATATAACAATAAATTATATTTCTCCTGTAATGTATATATATAATTATTTATAAAACCATAAATTATACTTATCTTGTAATTTCTTAGAATAACTTTTAATAACATAAATATCCCAAAGAAATATCTCGCCGGTCAGTTTCTTCCCCGACTATGGTGGAGGTGGGTTTCGAAACGACCAACCTTTCCAGTCCAAAAGCAATATCCCTCTATTCAGTTTCTTCCCGATTCCACTACGCCGGCTATCGAAAAGAAAAGACAAAGGCAGTCAAAAAAATATGTAAAGAAATAGGGCCGTCGAATCCAACAGTGGAGTGAGCTTTCCGTGAAACCAAGAGACTTGTGATTCTTTCAAAAGTAGAAAACCGCTTAAATTGTCTTTTGAATCGATGCGCACACGACTTTACTGCGATAAAGGTGTCAATTTCTGGTAGTTTTGCGTTGTTTTTGTTCTGAGAATTTCTGAACACTCCTTTAAGAATTTCTGAACACTTAAGAATTTCGGAACACTCCTTTACTAAAACATATAAATCCCTTTCAATCATGATTACATTGAAAGAAGTGAAATACATTTTAGAATTTCATAATAAAAAAAATTGTAAGTTAATGTGGATAAGGAGTTGAATATTTTCACGTGAAATGGATCTTAATGAAATCATCAATTTCTGTTGTTTACATAACATTTTTGAATGTATAAATGGATTCAATACACTCAAAAAAAATTTAGAACACTTAAATTATACAACCTCAATTACTCAAATCTGAAGTTCCAACAATTTATTGGAAAATTTCGACCAAAAATTCTAACCAAAAATTAACTACTCAAATTCCATTCCAAAAAACAACCATATACATAAAAATTAAAACAATGCACAAAAGAATCAATTACAATGAAAAACAGTTATACTTTGAAAACCCAATTTGAAAAAAACAACATGGAAGAAGTATGTTCAATGTGTTTTCTAAATTACATATTATCATGGCTCTCTGTAAAGTGTTAGCTCTTAGCCCTATGCTTTATAGGGAAATCAAAGTTTCTGTTAAAGAAACTTCTTCAGCCTTATGTTACCTGTGTTTTCTAAACATATTGAAGTGGTAAAAAGTTCCAACAAGGTTTAGCTTATATATGACTACCCTTTTCTGTTACACAAAAATTATATATATATATATATATATATATATATATATATATATATATATATATAATTGAGTTAATACAACAGTTAATATTATTTATTAAATAATTATTAATCAACATTAAAGTGCACTTACTCTATTTTTATTTTTTAAATAAAAATCCACAATCTCCTCTATTGAAAAAATAAATGATTGAAGGTGTGGACAAGACACAGAAGATCACCCTCACCCTATTACCGAAAGATCGCCCTCACCATATCGTCATTCCACTGATCGACGTCTCATACGCTGATTAATTCTCATAAAACTGAATCCCTTTTGATCAAGTGAACGAGGTTAACTTACGAAATTTCATAACATATCATTGAAACGCGGATTTAATGGTTTGTTCATATAATTATAAAAAACTTAATATTATTAGCTAAATAAACGTTTTTTTTAGAGCACATTATAAAGAAGATATCATTCAAAAACTTTGTTGTCTGAGTATTGTTCATCCCCAATGCAGGGATCTAAATATACAACACCGTCCCATGGTTGGTATTTCTTCCCAGGCCATTCTAAATAAACACTTCCCCAGTGTTTGTTTAGTTTACGTATCTTCTTCTTAGTATATGGATGAATTAGAATTTTCAGTCCATTCTGTTTCATGGATATTGTGTTCTTGGCCCAGTTATGAATGACTAGTGTTTGTTAAACTCACATTATGTATAATTTCTTTAGTGCTCAATATGGTATTGACAAGTGACATTTAAAATAATATTTATTTTTTTTATAAAAATTGGGAAATATATATTAAAAAGTGTGGATACATTCATTGTATTACAAAAAAATGGTTATTATAGGCCTTCCATAAGTAAAGACTTTGAAGCTTGGAAATACTAAAACAAAATTGGTGTTCATAAAATTTTCACCTTCCCTAGTTATAGTGCATTGATTGTATTTCTCAAATACAATCTATAAAATACTAAAGCAAAACATGACATCTGAATTTTAAAAGAAATGAACTACCGGGTTCCATTTTGATCTTTGAATGGCCCTTCTACTCCAAAAATGAGTCTGGATGGGGCTCGTTGAGGTCCAAAATTTGATTGACTATGAGTGAGTTCACATGCTCCCTTGTTTTTTTCCAGTGTGCTTGGTTGTTGATGAGTTTGTTCAAGCTGATCCAAACGATGTTGCATTATCTTTGTATTGCTACGCTTCTCTTCAATCTGACTCCTCTAGGCATAAATTTCATCTTGAAGCCTTTCAATCAAGTTTCTGTGTTGAGAGAGGGCTTCAAGTTCAAATGTTAGAGTGGAGTTGAGCACTCCCATCTAAATTCGCGTCCTTTGACAACCCATGCATTCCTCCTCTGATTCCAGCTGACTAGAGCCAGTAAGAAGGCCCTTGACACCCTGCATATGTACTAGTGTTGATGCACTTTGATTCCTCTGAGAATTGTCCAAACTGCTAAGGGGTTCGCAAAGCTACAACAAAATTGGATTTCTATGTAATGGAAAAAAGAGAGGCGAATCTGAAATCAACAGAGACCAAAAGACAAGGTGGAGGACGAGGTGGTGGGTGATTCAAGGAATAAAGGGGGGGAGCAAAGAAACTCTAGAAGGAGAAACTATGAAAGACAAATGAAAAGGAGCAGTCTAAGGGAGAGCACTGGTCAGAAAGGGAGAGCACTGGTCAGAAATGGCTTACGAAAACCACAAATAGACTTTTCCCCTGCAATGACAAGTACTCACTGAAATTCCCCCATGTAATGATCAATGTTAAGTTTGTGCCAAATAGAAAGGTCACGATCCATATGTGTCGGAGCCTTCATTCCTTGTGTTCCCACGATATCAAATGGAAAGAATAACTGGACACCCGAAACCATGATGAAGATGTCACCTAAGTTGTTAACCTCGACTGTACTTGGCTGGTGAGATGTCGAAATCACACTTGCCACCCATTTTCTCCACCATTCTCCACTATTGTTGGCTTTCTCCACGTGCTTGATCCACCTATTCTCTTTTGCATTCGTGTCCACGTGCCTGATCCACTTGTCCTCGTTTGCGCTGGAGCTCCAATAAGAACCACCTCTAACCTTTGTGCATTGCATTAGGTTAAGGGGGCTAAGTCTTCAACACCCTCCACCCCTAAGGTTCTCCAAGTTTTCCCAATGGCTTCATTTGCCAATTTATTATTGTCGTGTTGTGTTCCCTTCCCTCATATTGTGAAAGAATGTTGGCTTGAGGGACTCTGAGTCAACTCGTTTTCGATCAATTAGTGTTTGCTAGTTGGAGGCCTTTGAATAATGCATAAGCCTCTTCTCCTTACAACACAATTGGTCTCAATCCATCTTAACTTTGGATCTAAAGATGTAAATTTTTTTAGAGTACAAAATTTAAGAAATTCTTGCATCTTGAAAGATTTGATGCCTCTCCAGAGTTAATATGGATCTAAGTTACATTATATGTTCAATCACCAAAGAAATATTTTATTTTATTTTTAAATATGTTGAAAAAATTATTTCTAATTATAACTTTAAACCATTTTAAATTAATAATTTTGATAAAAAAAACTTAATGATATACAAAACAAAATGTAAAATTTATTTTTGTAAAAATGCTTAATTAGATTTACAAAATAAATGTAAAATTTATTTATTAAAATTGTTGGATTAGATTTTTGATTTATTATAGATAAGCATCCTACCATGTACATAAAAGCAAGAAGTGTGTTTGAACCAGAAGTCTGTTTGAACCATATGGAAAACATATATGGAGATTATTGATGTGAAATGCTTCGAAATATATGGAAAATCATTATTTTGAAGTGTTCAAAATTTAAGAAATGCTTGCATCTTGAAAGATTTGATGCCTCTCAAGAGTTAAGATGGATCTACCTTAGTATAATGTGTTACAGTAGATATTGAATTCACCAAAAAAATATTTTCTTTTATTTTTAAATATATTGAAAAAGTTATTTTTAATTAGAATTTTAAACCATTTTAAATTAATAATTTTGATAAAAAAAAATTAATGATATTCCAAACAAAATATAAAATTTATTTTGTAAATATGTTTAATTAGATTTATAAAATAAATGTAAAATTTATTTAGTAAAACTGTTGAATTAGATTTTTGAATTATTATAGATAAGCATCCTACCATGTACATAAAAGCAAGAAGTGTGTTTGAACCATATTGAAAACATATATGGAGATTATTGATGTGAAATGCTTCGAAATATATGAAAAATCATTATTTTGAAGTGTTCAAAATTTTTAATCTATAGATATTAGTTTTAAGGATTAAATTATGATATATTAAATTATTATAATTAGTTATCATGATTTTATTATTATTATGTGAATATTTATGATTGAATTTTAAAAAGAACAAACATATAAAATAAAATAAAATAAAAATTAATTTTTTATTTTATAAAAGAAAAATTGTTCATAAAAGAAACAAAAATAATATATTAAATAACAAATTCTAATATTAATAAGTTAATTTAAATTATTAAGAAATAAAAAAAAAAATAGGAAAAAAAAATCTTTATATATTTTAGATAAAAGTAAATTAAAAAAAAAATGTTTATATATTTGATGTAAATTTAAAGTATAGCAAAAGAGTTAATTAAAAATCATTATGAAATGGAAATATTAGTGTCCAAAACTAGTAAAGTTCTCCAAATTTGTAGGAAATCTCAAATTGGGAGGAGTAATATTATATATTAAAAAAAATATAAAAAAATATTTTAGATTACAATGTATTAGATAGTTATGCATTTTAAATTTTATTTCAATAAAATTGAAGGTCAATCCATACAACATTTTTCTCCTATGGAAACAATTACAATATCAAAATTATTAATTTAATTTATGCTAATAATTATATCGATATATTTAACATAGTTCTTAGACTTTAATATCCATAAAGATTGGATTAGAAAATGAGAAACAAATTACATATCTTAAATTTTAACATTTTTTTAAAATTAAACTTTACATATAAATAAAAAATAAACTTCAAACATCTTTGTAAATTTGAACTTGTAATATGAAATACAATAAAAGTCAAAGATATGATTGGTTCATAAAAGGAAAACATACATGCATTAGTGTAGTTTAGTCTTTCTTTTATTGTGATATTTTGAATTACTATAATAAAAATATTTGTAATTAATTATGTGTTTGCAATTTAATTGAATAAACTATTTACATTTTAATTTAATAATATTTAAAATTGACACTTATTAATAACAAAAAATTTAAGTATAATTTTAATTTAAATTGCTCTATTTGTGAGAATACAATACTTTCATTGATTATTACTTTCTATATTTTTATATATTTTATAAAAATTACACAATACAATGTCAATTATAAAAGTAAGATTATAAATAATTACAAAAACATTTTATTTCAAAGAATAATCATTATCAACAACAATCTTGATCATAAAACACATTTTGTTCATTACTTTTTATATTACTATATATTTTATAAAAATTACAACATAATGTCAATTATAAATCTAAAATCATAAATAACTTTAAAAACACATTTTATATTAACCAAAAAAATCATTATCAACCACAATCGTGGTCATAAACTTGTACATTACTTATATTACACATATCTCTTGTTAAATACTTTGTAAGAAATAATTGTGATTGTGTAACATGACTTTTACACTCTACCGTGTTAAGAAAGGACTGTATGAGCTTTACACTCTATCGAGGGAAGAAAGGGCTCTACATCCTTTGGAGTACACATTTTGTGTCCCATACACCTTACACTTTAATAGGGTATATTTTAACATGGAAAACCATCAAATTTAAAAATTAAAAAAAAAAATTCGATAAGGATTGAGCTTGCATTTATTTCATGCTTATGCTCCATGTCATTCATTAGATCATACTATATAGTCATAATTTGATAATTTTTATTTTACATGGGAGGTAATTTCACTTTATATATTTATATTTATTACCTATAGAATTTCTAATTTGTTTATATATATATAATATAAATTATGAGATTTTGGAAGAGAATGAGATAAGTTATATATTCTTTTCAAAAAAGTTATGTTATTTTAAGTTTATTTATATATAAATTTGAAATAACTTTATTTTTTTTTAAGAATATATCATTTTTGTCACATTAGAAAATTGAAGATAAAAAACATTTTCTCCTTAAATATATGGTAGACAAAGATCTATTTGACACCATATAAATTTAGTTATAAAGTTGTGATTCTCTCACTAAAAAATGTCAAAGCAGAAATATAGAACATTGAAAGTCATTGAAAATGAGGCTAAGGAGGCTCAGCAACAAACCATCGAAATGCATCCATTTTTCTCGGTAGCACAACATGTAGAAGGTGGCATATAAGTGTGCCAATTCACACACAAACTTACCAAACACTCTTTCCAAAGTGTGTGTGTGTGTAACCTTAAAATCATGCTTCGACCATAATGTATAGAATGATTACCTGGAACTAGTAAATCTTTGAAGAATAAATGAGAAGAGATTTTGGTACAGGGAAATTTTTAGGGTTTGATATGGGGTAGGGCGACATGGCCCCACACAAGGGATGGTTGTTGGAGTAGGTTTGGGATTCTGGGGACTTGATCTCAGGAAAGTAAAGATATGTAGGTGAGGTGGAGAATGGTTTTTAGGGGATAGGGTAGGTCTAGACTTGGCATTTATTTATTGCAGTTTGAGATGTAGACTGGAGCAAATGGACAGCTGGAGGAATCACTCGAGGAACAGTGGTGGAGTCAAACGGGCTTATATAAATCCAATGTTGAGTACAAAGAGGACTTAAGGCAGTAAAAACAGTCATTAAGATTGACAGGGGAGCATTTAGGCATAGTGGAGGCTGGTTGGTTAGGTAGTATAGATGCTCAGACACCTCGCGATCTTATGGTTGATCCGCCATGGAGTGGGACTACCAATTTATTCAATGAAACACTCCTTAGGGATCCAGACTTTGGGGGGTGATACAAGGCCGAAAAGTCCAAAGGGATCCAGTTTACGAGTTTTGCAAAAGGGGCTAGGCAAGAGCTGCCTGTTGCGTTTGAAGGGCAGCGAAGGGAGTCTGTTTCGGAATGATTGCATGAGTCGATTGTGGTGAAAGGAGGGGTGGTTTTGCGAGGAATAGAGGGGGATCCCAAAGCTAAAATATGTAGTGTCTCTAGAAATAAAGAGAAGGTTAGGTTAGACTTGGATATACATCGGATCATCGGGGAATGCAGAGGGATGATTTCACCAGTTGTAGAGGAGGATCTCGGTATAGGCCTTCTTGGAAGGTTCTGTAGCAATGAGAGTTCAAAACCAATCATTGGTCTCAAAATGTGGAAGACGAGAAAGAGGAAGCAGTGGGTGACTCTAGGAAAGGACATCAGTATGGAGGCCGTGAACACTTTTTCCCTTCGTGGGTTGGTTGGCAAGTGTAGTTACTGGGCTATGGGGGTGAAGGATGTTCACGCTTGGGTTAAAGTGAGCTGGGGGAAGCTTTTAGGTTATGTGCCGGAAACATACGTTTTGATGAAGGGTTGATTCTGTTTCATTTTAAAGAGTCATACAGACGTAGAGAGGGTGTTACAATAGTACTGGGTGATCAGCATAGGAAGCTTAATGTTGCAGAGATGGCATCTAGCGTTCAAACCCAAAAAAGAGGTCGTCGAACACCGACACCTGTCGGTGCTTCTACTAGGATGGACATTTGCTATATGCAGCTCAGAAGCATTCAAACTGATCGGTAATACCATTGGTAAATTCATTCAAGTGGATTTAAAGCAATTGGGTGGCACTAAAAGGCACATTGGTAAGACATGGTCGAACTGGATACGTTCGAAGGTCTACCCAAGGAAATTGAAGTTAATTGGCTGGGTATGAAGATCCTACAAAGGTTGTATTATGTTGGAGTTCCATTCTGCTTCTCTTGGTGTAAATCGACTGGGAATTTATGCAAAAAATGCGCAGCAACATCGAAATGCAATCTTTTACATGAGGTTGGTAGTTCAGGCTTAGTAGGAAACACTAAGGAAGATCAGAGGAATGTGAGGAGGCAAAGGCTTTTCTCCCAAGACAGCGACAACTCAACGATGGTCAAAATGCGAAGTGACTAAACTGTTACACAAATAAATGTTAGCTCATATGAGGTGGATTCATGGATTGGTTGGATTGATACACAAGACAATAACACAGCTGATGAGATGGATGTGAGGAAATCTTGGAATGAATAATGCACCCTCGAAAGCACTGGTTTACTCGGTAAGTCATCACGTCGCCTTCCTTTTCATTTTAAAAGAATGAAAATTTTAAATAATGGTGAGGGGAAGGAGTCAGATTCTGGATCTCTGTTTAGAGAGGTACCATCGAAGGGAGGTAAGGAGGTTACCAAAGAGATTAAGGAGGATTTTCATTCTATTAATGAACTCAGGGAGACTATTGTTATAGAGGGGAATATAGTCGAAGCCGTGAGGGTTATTTTCCCATTGAATGTGGCGGACGTGGGAGAGGCGGTTGTGAATGTAGGAGCTATTGTGGCGGGTATGAGGGAGGTGATTCTTCCAGTAGGTTCTGAAGCGACTATAAATGTAGGATATCTTGAGGTGGGTAGGAGGGAGGCGATTCTACCGACAGGTTCTGAGACGAAGATACTAAAATTTTCTGATAAAGAAGGGTGTACAGCTGAGGCTGTAAGTGTTGAGTTCCCATTGATTATGGTGGACATAGGAGAGATAGAGGTTCCTGTAGGATCTGTGGTGGAGAAACATTGAGGGAGGAGAGTGTCACAAACATTCGATACCTACAATATTATTACATTATAGGTGAGTGGGGCGGACGTGGGAGAGATAGTTTTGACTGTAGGAGCAGAGTCTCATTTAAGAAAAGGGAGGAGTAAGTTACTTCACTTAGATTCCCACGTTTTCAATAAAAAGTCTGATGTCTTCGAGGAAAATATAAATTCTTCAGTTGTGCTTTCGGGAGTTGGGGTTTGGTTAGGGGATCCTGATAGGGAGTTGCAAGAATTTCCTCCACTGGAATCGTTTCGAAGTCCTTTACTAAGTAAAGGAAATAGAACTCAGACTTTTTCTTCTTTAGGCAAGGGAGCCTCTCTTGGTCATGTCGGGATGGGTTTGGAAGGAAATCATGATAGCGGGAAGCATACAACCTTATTAGAAGATCTGGACAGATCAAGTGTAGTGCTGCTTGACTCTTTAATAGGACAAGTCCCTGATGAGAAGACTGATTTAAAGAAAATGATTAAGAATATCTTACCCTCTTACAGAGAGGTATTAACTCGCTCACTGCTTCCTATTTATGCTGGCGAGGAGTTAATTCCTATTCCCGGTGAAAAGAAAGGAAAGGAGGAGGGGGGTAGGGATGTGATGTATTGTATTCAAGGTATTCGGGATGCACAGATTAAAGGGGCAGTTTTAGGAGGACTTGAAAAAGATTTTTCCCCTCTTAAAACTAGGAGTTCTAGGAAATTGGGAAAAGAGAAGCAACTTGCAGTCATCTCTAGTATAGAGGGAGTTATTGGTCTTAGGGTACTTAGAGCTCAGAAATCCCTGGCCAGGGTGAAAAGATGATAGTGGCATCTTTGAACGTGAGGGGAATGCGGAGCACCATAAAGTCATTATCGCTCAACAGATTTATTGAGAAAAACAAACCAGATGTGATTTTCATTCAGGAAACTATGGTAGGAGCTACAAAAGCAAGGAAAGTATTTAACAAACTACTCCCTAATTGGCATTTTTTCAGCGTGGATTCTATGGGTCTTTTCGGGAGGGATGCTCACATCTTGGAATCCCCACAAGGCTGAATTTGACGTGTTCTTGACGCCCATAGGGATCTTACTAGAAGGAGTAGTTAAAGACATTAATTTAATGGTGAAGCTGATAAATTGCTACAGACCCTATGTTGATAGAGTGGTCTATTGGGAAGAACTAAAAAGGGTTGGATTGTTTGATGAGGAAAATTTAATTATGGGGTTTGATATTAATTTTACAATCTCTAGTAGGGAGGTTTGGGGTGGCGTCACAAGGGTGGATCCTTTGCAACACTATTTCATCCAGTTGATACAAGATGGAGGCTTAGTAGATGTTGATCCAGTAAAAATTCTTCCTACTTGGAGGAATGGGAGGAAAGGCCCTGACTTCATTTCAAAAAGACTGGATTGGTTCTTGATTTCTGAGAAACTTGTCTCTTCAGGAATTAGATACCGATCTTGGATCTACAACGATAATATTTCGGATCACATCCCAGTATTTCTACAGTTCGAAAGTGGGAACGGCTTTGTCAGATATGCTTTTAAATTTAATGCAGTATGGCTAGATGATCAAGATTTTGTTAGTCTTGTTCAAAGTAGTTGGGAAGATTTGATGGGGAAAGAATTCTTGCCACCTATGGAAGCTTTAGTAAAGAAGCTTAAAAGGCTGAAGTGTTTGGTAATTGTTTGGGAAAGAAATAAAAAGGTTGGAGGTAAGCATGAGTTAGTACAACTGGAAACATATTTAGAAGAGTTATACTCATCATTTCCTAGAGGATTTGTGGAGGAAGAGGTTAAGAATTTGGTACTAGTTAAAGAGCAGAGAAAAAGGATACTACTAAAGAAAGAAGAGGAGACTTGGAGACAGAAAAGTAGAGTAAATTGGTTGGCAGCAGGCGACAAAAACAAAAAAAAAAATCATTCTTATGCAAGAGATGGGAAACAAATCAATACTATTTGGGATCTCACTAAGGAAGATGGAACTATTATTTCAAATAGTTTGTATCTACAAAAAGAAGTTGTTGATTATTTCCAAAACTTGTTTAAAGAATAGGATAACTTGGCTATTACAAACCAACTTGCAGTTTTGAGAAACTTTCCAAGGATGTTTTCTGAGGAAGAGGGAAATAGTATAAATGAGCCAATCTCCTTAGGTGAGATTCTGAAAACATTAAAAGGATTCAAGAGCTCAAAAATTCTTGGGCTGGATGGCTAGACTGTTGATTTCTTTTTGTCTTTTTTTGATCTTATGGGAAATGAGTTATTGGAGGCAGTGGAAGAATCGAGAAGTCTTGGGAAAGTGTCGGGAGCATTAAATGGTACATTTATTGCACTAAGTCCTAAATGTAACAAACCTGATTCCTTTGGAGGATTTAGTCCCATACCTTTGTGTAACCTGATATATAAGATTATTACAAAAATAATTGCGATTAGATTAAAAACTTTTCTGTCTTTTGGTATCTCAAAAGATGAATTTGGTTTTTTAGAAGGCATACAAATAACATATGCAATTGGAGTGGTTCAAGAAGTATTGCATAGTATAAAGGTGAAGAAAATTAAATCCCTAGCTCTAAAACTGGATTTAGTCAAAGCATATGATAGGGTGGATTGGGGTTTTATTAGACTTGTTTTACTATAGGTTGGATTAAATCTTGCAACAACGGATTGGATCATGGGTTGTGTGACTTCAACAAACTTTGTTGTTTTCATCAATGGAAAACCTACTAGATTCTTTAAATTTTCAAGGGGATTAAGGCAAGGATGCCCTTTATCCCTGCTATTCTTTCTGCTTGTTATTGAAGGGTTGAGCAGATTAATATAGGAAAGAATAACATATAAGAAAATTGAGGGGGTTCCTAAGGCTAGAGGGCTAAAGATTACACATCTAATGTTTGTATATGATGTAATTCTGTTTGGGATTGGATGCATGGTTGAATGGGAAAATTATAAGGAGGTATTGGAACTTTTCTTCACGGCAACAAGGATGGATTTCATCCCTCAAAAATCAACTGTCTTAGAAGATGAGTGGGATGTTGCAGAACTTACTTTGTTGAAGGAATTAATGCCATATGAAGTGAAGCCTTTAGATACAGGGTTCAAGTATCTTGGGTTTTACATCAAACCATATTGTTACAGTAGAATGGATTGGTTGTGTTTAGAGAAAAAATTTGAAAAGAGAATCGAGAGTTGGAGTCATAGGTGGCTTACCTCGGGTGGCCAAGTCAACCTAGTAAAAGCAATACTAGAAATAATTTCGGTATATTGGCTATCTTTGGTAAAAATTCCCAAAAGTGTACTAAATAGTATTACAAGAATAATGTTCATCTTCCTTTGGTCTGGTAAAAAAGAAAAGGAAGGTATGCACCTTACAAATTGGAAAAATATTGTGAAACCCAAAAATGATGGTTGATGGGGTATTAAAAATATATTTAAATTTGGACAAGCGTTGGTGGAAAAAAGCTTATGGAGATGCCTTATGCTGCCTGGACTTTGGCATGAGGTGATACTGCAAAAATATCTCAAAAGAAAAATTGTGGAGAGTTGGTTTAGGCAGGGGAGAAGTAAGTGGAATGGAACTTCGAATTTTTGGAGAGCTCTTACCTCTTCGGTGAATATAATCACTAACTAGTTGGTCTGGAAGCCGGGAAATGGGAATGATATCAAGATTGGAGTTGACCCTATGGTTGGGTCAAACTCATACTATAAATTATCAGAGGACATTATTTTAAGGTTAAAAGAACATGGGATCACTTGTCTTGCATATGCAGGGTCAAATATACAGGAAGGAACTTTTTATACAAGGTGGAAAAATGATGATACTTTAGGACTGGTAGGATCTCTAAAATATGAATGGATAAAATATACAAATGTGTTGGTAAATGCAGGAATTGAACTTATAAATGAAAAAGATAGTTTATTATGGTCTTGGGATACCAAAGAAGGATAGGTTAATGAAAAATTAGCATACAAAGTTCAAATGCTGGAGGGGAGGGGAGAAGAGTCAAAATTATGGTATTCAGAGTTGTGGGAGTGGAAATTACCATTAAAAGTAAAACTATTTAGCTGGTTATTGTTGGAAGAGAGAATATTGACTTGGGATAACCTGATAAAAAGGGGCTTTCAGGGTCCTAGTCTATGTGTGCTCTGCAAGGAAAGTGAAGAAACTTTGCTACATTTATTTGGGGAATGTAGGTTCATAAAAAATATTTGGTATATTTTATCTAAGGAACTTAAGCTGGTTAACAAATGGCAAGGAGGACAATTTGAAAACTGTCTACATAATTGGACAAAAAGAACGGAAAATTGGAATGAAATTCCATGTTTCATCAGCTGGGAGGTCTAGAAGCATAGGAATTTGTTGATTTTTTAAGATAAGTCACAAACCTTATTAGAGTGTGCAATTACATACTACAGGATCCAGGGGAACAAAAATTAACACTGGACATTTCTCACAAAATAATTGATAGACCACTAGTTTTTTATTGGGGCGGGGTAGTAGGGTTTTTTGATGGGGCATCATAGGAAAGAGGACAAAAGTGTGGGGTTGGGGCCATATACTGAAATGCCTTTAATTGGGCACCTACAAACTAAAAATGAATTGTGGGAAAGGAACAAATACAAAAGGAGAGATGTTGGCACTTTGGTTAATATTATTTTTTTGTTTACTTAAACAAGTACCAAGGTTAGTTTTGATGGGTAATTCTAAGATTATTATTGATTGGTATACTAATGAAAGTAATCTTCAGGGGATATCATTGCAGTCTTGGATGAACAAGATTAGAGCACTGAGCAGACAGTTCCAACAAATAAAACCCCAACATATTTACAGAACATATAATCAGGTAGTTGATCGATTATCAAAGGAAGCACTCTTTATGGAAGAAGGTTGCATATATTGGTCACAGGAAGTAGATGGACAACAATAAATTTTTGAAATTTGTATATTTCAGATATAAAGAGGAAATAACTTTTTTGTATTGTGGACACAGACATGTAGAAAACGAAGATTAGTGGAACATAAGTTGTATTAGAGACAAAAGTTGATAAACTTCTCTGTTGCTGCTTGATTACATTTTGTAATTTATGAAAAATTCAGTGTTATATTTACTTAATATAAGAGTTTTTCTTAGTGGAAAAAGTATATATATAACTTTATAATGTTTTTATAATTCAAGTTTTTACCAATTATAATAAATATTAAGATATGAATATTCTCTTTCAAAGACTTTCCATGTAATTAAATAAATAAAACATATATAAATTAAATGGTAATGGAGGATGTGGTTGGATTATGCATATTCTGATTTCATATATAAAATAATATTTTTGAAATAAAATTAAAATAAAATAGTTGGTTTTGTTGGTATCATTGTTTATTATTTTAATTTAGTTTATTATTTCTTAAAGATTAAGATGGTGAAATTTTCTTTGTTGGGGATCTTGAATTTGGTTGATGTTCCATTTATTGTGAGAGACATGGAGGATTGACTTTGGATGATGTTCAATTTAGTGTGAGATCCATGAGGATTGAGATTAAAAAAAGTCTTACCTAGATAAATCCATTCAAAAATTTGGGTATGTTGTTGAAGTTTAATTTTTATTAGAAGACTCTCCAATGGTTGGGTTTTTCGCTGAGACTCAATGTAAAAAGGAAAGAAATGATAAGTTCAACAAGAACAGGAACAAGCCCATGAGCTTTCTACAACAAGTTCTAGCATTGCTGTTATCTCAATTTGTCTTCCAAAATATTAATGGATGCACACAAAGTGTTTGAGTTAATGATTACACAACAAGTAATTGAAGAAATGCTTGCAAGCTAAGTGTTTGATGAAATGCCTATTATTGATAAAACTTCTAGGGTGTCTTTATTCCATGAAAGTGCTAATATCAAAGAAAGATTTGAAATCATGATTAAGTTTATCAATGAGAAAACTTTAAGTTTGTGGATCACTTCCATCAATTTATGGTAGATATAAAGCTCAAATTGGAGCTTATGGAACATATTCCTATGGATCAACAACATTTTCTTTATTTGGGTAAACAAGTTGATGACCTCTCTTTGTTGTGTGACTATAGCATATTGAAAGGAAAAAATCTCATTTTGGTTAAGTGTTAGTGTGGAGGAGTCGGTATTAGGAGTGGGTATGAGATTTTCACTTCTTTAAAGCCTATTTCATTGTTGGGTCACTAAGTCAAATGTCATGGTTGGGTCACTAAGTCAAAGGTCAGATCTTGTTTCATTTTATAAATCTCTATAGTTTTTCTCAAATTTATAATTGTATTAGTAGATCTATTTGAATTAGACAAATCAATGTGAGGCATATCTTTCCTTAAAGGGTTCTTTATTGTTGAGTTTTCAATCCCCAATGATTATCCAAATTTTTTCTAGAATGTTTTTTTCTTATGGAGAATATAAATGATTTCCATTACCCTTTGGTTCCAAGAATTTGAGCCAACCACTATAAGTGTCACCAGAATGTGATAATATAATAAACATGGATGGGTTAGGTAAAATCTTTTTATATGTGCTGATATTAATCTCAACCAATGTTTACTACACATTATGATACTGCAAAAACAAAAATATAGAGAAACTTAGGTTTTAAATTATGAGAATACAACTTTTTAATCATGGATTCACCAACAAACAAAACAGTTTCAGTCATGGATTCACCAAAATAACAAAACATCTTTAGTATTCTTGCCCAAGCACGATCTTAAGAGGAAAACAATGTCACAACCTCACACCAAAATGTTGGCAATAGTATGAGAAATATCCGTGGTTCATTAACATTAACAGAGTGCAGAACATCAAGAAACAATGGATCTATTGAGGATTTAAACATGTTCTCAAAGGATAGAGAAGAAAGGATATCACCCTCGAGGGTTCTAGAGTCCAAGAAGCCCCATCAACGTGAATGAAAAGATTTCCGGAGTTGGCTTTTCATTCAATTTCTAAAAAGTGGACCTCTTTTCCTCTTATGGATGAGAAGTTCTGGTACAGGACTGATCTCTGCTTCGAATCTAGGAGCCCTGAAGATCTTGTGCCTTTTCTGGATATATCTGTTGAAAAACATCTTTTTTAATTTTTTCTTAAAATTAACTATTATTGAGTTAGAGGATATGGTGATTTCAATTTAAAAAATTATCTCATGCTAAGGGATAAAGATAACATATTCTATTAAAACTGACAAACATAACATATTCTATTAAAACTGACAAGATGTTGAAAGAGGAAAACCAACTTCAACAGACAAACAACTCTAGGGCGACACAGCCACAACGGAATAAATAGATTATCCAGTGGAATATAATAACAAAATAACAGGGATTAATAAAAAATATAGGGAAGAAGAACCATTCTTGACAAGTCTGGGCAATCTTCTTCATCTCTGTATTCTCTCTACAATCCTTTTGAGATCTTGGCCATGCCAATGATGGGGATGATCACACATTCACATGGCCAAACTTTCAAAAGGATTGCAGAGAACAAAAGATTATTGAGGTCGTTATTAGTCTTTCTTCACCTTTTCTGATATATCTCTCTGGTATTGTTTCCTTCTGCTTCTTCGCGAGTTCTTAAATGCTCTCCACTGTAAGAAAAGACTTACCCCGATTGGAAAGGTTCCTGTGAGCACTCTCATAAACTGGTATTGTTTCCTTCTGCTTCTTCGCGAGTTCTGCAACGCTCTTGACCACTTACGGCTCCTGCGATCACTCTCATAATATGGAGCCATTATTTCAAACGCTCAAGGAACAAATCAATTCCGGAGAACTCTGTGAAACTATAACTCAACAATATTGATTGAATGATGAAACTATAAGGTTAGTGGACATATTTATAGGATCGTTGGAAAAATAGTAAGAGATGAAATTCATTTATGACCAGGAATTCGCGTACGAAGAAGGAAGTTGAAGAAAGTATATCGCCTTCAAGGTTATTTCCCATGGCTACGTGGCTTTGAAAAAGGAATAAAACCTGCTTTTCTTTTCAGGTAAAAAAAATGAGCTGGGCCAGATTTTCAAGCTTAATCTGAGTTTTTCATGGATCAATAATTCTATGCATTTTAGAATAATTTTGTGCATTTCAGAATGATAACTGAGGTTTTTCCCTATACTTGCTCAAAAAATAGATCAAAGTTAAGTTTTGAATTGGCCGAAAATATAAAAACTAGTCATCCAAAAACCTACCCGAAAAGTAATTGAGAAAAAAAGATTGCTCGGGACTAGCCTACTCCTACTTGAAAATACAAATCCCAATCCCTGTGATTTTGTTGAATAAATCCTTATTATTCAATCTTGGTATTTATTTGGGGTGAAGAGCACCTCACACAACCATTTATGTTCCCACTACATCTCCCAATGGCATCAATAAAGCTAAAATCCTATACCCACTAAAAAATTGGAATGTTAGGTTTTTTTCTCTTCATTAATCATAATTTATTGAAGTGTGATAATAGAGGGTTTCAAGGACTCCATTAACCTATTGATAGCTAATTTTTTAAAGGGATTGGAAAACCTTAAAAAAATTAGTGTCAAAAAGATCATTCGAGACCCTCAAAGGGGCATTTTCTTTAATCCCCCTATCAATGAAAGTTTCTTTCCACATCTGATCCCTGAGGATGTTTGTTTATGCACCATGGACAAGTGAGACTTTCTCCCTCTGTGGTTAGGTTTTAGTCTTCTCTTATAAAAAAACCTAACCCCTACACTTTACAAAGTCCCTTACTTATGGGTATAAGTTTGTATTTGGAGGATTTCTAGGGGGATCTTGAGAAGGAATTCATACCTCTACTCCTTGTTTAGGGGATGTAGATCTCCCTACAAAGAAATTGTCTTCTACTAGAGGAATTTCAATTGTAGGTAAGGGGATTAGGGTCAGTTGGGTAGGGATTTTGATACCACATAGGATTGGCAAGAATTCATTGATAGATTACAACCCTTTAGCTTCTACCTCTAGCCCCCAAGATCCAAAAGAAAAAAATCAATGGATTTTATTTCACAAGGGGAAGGGATATGAGGTGACTTAGTTGAAGATAGTTTGTTGACTTTGTTGTCACTAACCACATCCAAACTCTAATCCTTTTGAGCACTCTAGAATGTCGAATAATGTTGAATACTCCTTAGATTCTAGTGGTAAAAGTTAGGGTTTCTCACTAACCTTGTGTTCCCATTTTTTGTTCCACTTTTAACTCAAAGTTTGTATCCACACCTTCCTCTGAAAAGAATATGAGATTTCCACGGTTAGATTCATTATGCTAATGTACATGCCAATCTTTTTTTTAATTTAATTAGAAAGATATCAACATACTTTACATATAATAAAATTATTATATCAAAATTCCCCGAATGGGGTGTTAGTGGAGTCCCCGTGGCGATGGACGGGACCGGACATGGTGCAAGGCAACACGGAGCCACGTGATCGGCCCTTGCAGCAGGACAGTGCCGTCCCGGGAGTTTAATTGCGTTTAAATTCGCAATGATGGCCAAGGTAAGGGGCATTAACTCCACCCTTTGCTCCTCCGCGATTTGTATTATGGCATGGCTCGTAGTATTCGGCATTGCACCATGTTTGCGGACTGAAGGGCTCCTCTCTTCACGGCGCAAGCATAACCAGGCTCGTCCTGAGACTTTCTCCATTGTCTATCTGCAATTTTGGTTCATCCCTGTCCAGACCTGCTCACCTACATCCATGAAAGAAAGAATTAGAGGAAAGCCGAAGAGGGACTCACCCTGGAAGCCTCGTAGACCTCCTGTCTCGCTTTCAACCTCCCTGATGACCGGCTCCTCCTCTCACCCCCAAACTATGTCCCCTACTGCCACCTCTCCACCTACGCAGTCTGTACATCTTCGCTCCGCGGCCACCCAACCACCTTCACCGTCTCTGCTCCTACACTACATGGCCACTATCCCACGAGGGTCGCCTCCGACTCAACGCTGTTCGCAGGACCCCCGGATGCAATTCGTTGCGACCATGTCCTTCCCTGGATCCTCGAGTACCTGGAGAAGTGCACCACTGGCTTTTGGAGAGTCTAAGCGACTGCGTCTCCACCCTGCGGCCCAACTCGACAGCAAGCACTTCAGAGAACGTTTGGGCATCCTGTATGATTTAGTTTTTGAGCTTCGGAGGGAGGTGGCGGACCTCAAGTTTCGTTTGCAGGCCACACAAGACAACGTCGCCACCTTTCTACATATCCTCTCAGCCATGCATTCGGAGCTCTCCTCGGGCCCCTCTGGCACTACTCCAGGGGAGGCACTTGACACTGAGATGGATAGCATGCTACGACAGGCAGCAGCGAGGCAGAAGGAAGCAGAACAAAGCGGCCCAGTGGAGAACAAGGAGCGTGAGGAGCGCAAGGAGAAAGGCGGGGACGACCAGCCGATCAACACAGAGGCAGAACCGTGGGCAGAGGACCTTCGAGCCACATGGTTAGGATTTTCGCCAGGTGTCTAGCCTCTCTTGCTGTGCATCCAGTTTCTTAGGCTCCTAGACTAGATGGCTTATAGGATGAACTATGTTTGTTTTCTGAATCAGCAACTGTTTAAGACTGTTGAATTGGGGGTTGGCTGGACTGGTTTCCCCTCTGTTGGGGCAGTCCAGTAATTACAGCCAGTATCATTTTGTATTTTGAAAACTCTTTCTGCTCTAGCAGACACCAAATATAATATATACTTCTTACTTACAAAAAAAAAAAATTATTATATCAAAATAAATTAGTTATAGAAAATTAAAAGGAAAAAAAAACTTAAAATCAATAATTAAAAAAAATAATGTTAAATCTAATAACTTCTTACTTGTAAATGTTGTAAAGTTACATATTTAGAGAGTTATTTGAAAGAATTAGAATAAAAGTAAAATGGCCAAAATGTATATATAGGGGGGATTAATAGTTCAAATGTATATATTATATATACATTTTATCTATTAATGTCCCCCTATATATACATTTTATCTATTAATGGCCCCCCCTCTATAGAGGGTGGGAGGGGGAGGGTGACAGGGGGGTGGCATTAATAGACAAAATGTATATATGGGGGGAATTAATAGATAAAATGTATATATAATATATACATTTTATCTATTAATTCCCCCCATATATACATTTTATATATATAGGGTGGGAGCAGGGGGACATTAATAGACAAAATGTATATATAATATATACATTTTATCTATTAATCCTCCCTATATATACATTTTGTCTATTAATGCCTCCTCCTCCCACCCTCTACAATAATTGATATATATATATAATGATGGTTAACCTCTATTAAACCAAAAATAATAATAATAATAGTTATTTATAAAATAACGATAAAATATCTTTATCTTCTAATTTCTTAGAATATATATATAACAACAAACAATAAATTATATTATATTTTTCTTGTAATTAATTATATTATATTTCTCTTGTAATTTTTATTTTATATATAGTTATTTGTAAAACAATAAATTATACTTATCTTGTATTTTCTTAGAATAACTTTTAATAACATAAATTTTTATTTATTCATATATTATTTCACATTGATTGCGAGTATTCATTAACTAAAGCATTCTGATCCATGTCAAACACCATTATATTATCTCAGATTCCTACGAATCAATCTATCTCCAACCGTCTCTTCGGTGTGTTGTTACATCATCTGTCCAATCCCAATCCTTCGTTCTATGGTGGAGGTGGGTTTCGAAATGACCTGCCCTTTTCAGTCTAAAAGCAATATACCACTGGCAGTTTCCTTCCCTTTCCAGTCCAAAAGCAATATGACACTAGTCAGTTTCTCCCCGATTATGCTCGAGGTGGGTTTTGAAGCGACCTACCCTTTCCAGTCCAAAACCAATATCTGACTGGTAAGTTTCTCCCCAATTATGGTGGAGGTGGGTTTTGAAACGACCTTCCCTTTCCAGTCCAAAATCAATATCCCACTGGTAAGTTTCTCCCCGATTATGGTGGAGGTGGGTTTCAAAACGACCTTCCCTTTCCAGTCCAAAAACTATATCCTACAGGTCAGATTCTCCCTCGACTACGGTGGAGGTGGGTTTCGAAACGACCTTCCCTTTCTAGTCCAAAACCAATATGCTACTACTCAGTTTCTCTCCAAAAGCAATATGCTACTACTCAGTTTCTCTCCGATTATGGTGGAGATAGGTTTCGAAACGACCAACCTTTCCAGTCCAAAAGCAATATCCCATTATTCAATTTCTTCCCGATTCCACTACGCCGGCTATCGAAAAGAAAATATAAAGGCAGTCAGAAAAATATGTAAAGGAATGGGCCAGTCGAATCCAATAGTGGAGTGAGCTTTCCGTGAAACCAAGAGACTTGTGACTCTTTCAAAAGTAGAAAACTGCTTAAATTGTCTTTTGAATCAATGCGCACACGACGTTACTGCGATAAAGGTGTCGATTTCTGGTAATCTTGCATTGTTTTTGTTATGAGAACATTAAGAATTTCTGAACACTCATTTACTAAAACATATAAATCCCTTTCAACCATGATTAGATTGAAAGGAGTGATACATTTGACAATATCATAATAAAAATTTGTAAGTTGATGTGGATAAGGAGTTGTCTAAATATACAACACCCTCCCATGGTTGGTATTTTCTCCCTAGACCATTCTAAATAAACACTTTCGAGTGTTAGTTTATATCTTACTATGGATGAATTAGAATTCTCAGTTCATTTGGTTTCATGGATATTGTGTTTTTGGCTTAGTTATGAAAGACTAGTTCTTGTTAAAACCATATTTTGTGTAATTCCTTCATTGTTCAACATGGTGTTTATAAGTGACATTTAAAATAATATTAATAATAAAAAAATATTTCATTATTGATTATAAATAAAATATTTTAATATCCATCTTAATAAAATAATTCTATATCAAGATAAGAAATAAAATAATTAAAACTAAAAATATATTGATATTTTTTTTACTATAGAGAATGGGGAGAGGTTGAATTCCCTCATTGCTTAATAATATAGAATTAAAATGTGACATTTAAAAAAATATTAATAAGAAAAAAGAAATTTCAATATGGGTCATCAATAAAATATATCTATATCCACATACTCAAATTCTATATATAGAGTTGATATATAATTATTTTATTAAGATGGATATTGAAATCCTTACAACACAATTGGGGTCAATCCATCTTAATTTTGGATCTATCATGTATCAAGAAGCATAAAATTTCTAGAGATGTAATTTTATTTAGAGTACAAAACTTAAGAAATGCTTGCATCTTGAAAGATTTGTCTCTACAAAAACTAAGATGGATCTACATTGATATAATGTATTACAATGTAAAAGTTGCACGACATGCTACTACAATATTAGATGTTGAATTCACCAGAAAAATATTTTATTTTATTTTTAAATATATTGAAAAAATTATTTCTAATTAAAATTTTAAACCGTTTTAAATTAATAATTTTTATAAAATATTTAATGATAAAAATATAAAATAAATAATAATAAAAAAATGAAAAATTTATTTAATAAAAATGATGAATTAGATTTACAAAATAAATGTAAATTTTATTTAATATAAATGTTGGATTATATTTTTGAATTATTATAGATAAGCATCCTACCATGTACATAAGCGAGAAGTGTACTCGAATCATATGGAAAACATATATGAAGATTATTGAGATAAAATTGTTCTAAATATACATAAAATCATTATTTTGAATTGCTTCAAATTTTTTAAGATATAGATATAGATATTAATATTAAAAATTATTTAATTAATTAAATTATTATATATTAAGGTATAGTAATTAATTATCATATTTTTATCATTATTATGTGAATATTTATGATTGAATTTGAAAAATAAACAAACATATAAAATAAAAGGTCAGTTATTTTACTAAAAAAAAATTGTTGGTAAAAGAAATGAAAACAAAATTATGATACTAAAAAATTAATTTAAGTTATTAAACAATAAAAAAATTAGAAAAAATAAACAATCATATAAAATAAAATAAAAGGTGAATAATTTTATTAAAAAATAATTGTTGGTAAAAAAAATAAAACAAATTATGATATTAAAAAATTAATTTAATTTATTAAGCAATAAAAAAAAATTAGAAAAAAAAATTTTCTATGTATATTTTTTTTTTTTTTATGTAAAGTTAAAGTATAGTAAAAATAATTAATTAAAATCAGCCCCCGGGGGGGCAGCTCAATTGGCAAGTGCCGTGATATAGCATGTTATGGACGATGAGGTTTCAAGTTCAAATCCCCCGACTTACCCGTACATAAAAAAAAAAAAAAAATAATAATAATAATAATAATAATTAAAATCATTATAAAATGAAAAAACTTAGGAATAAATATGATTTTCAATTTTATATTTTTAATAATTTTTTTTAAATATTAAATATTTTGTATATAAAATTTAAGAAAAAATTTAAAAATCATTTTTATAAATATATCACTCTCATAAAACTAATTATTAATATGTTAAAAGTTATACATTTATTGCAAATAACATTTATAAATTTAATATTTTCATTAATCATTACTTTTTATATTTCTATATATTTTATAAAAATTGCACAAAGATAATGTAAATTATAAAAATAATTATAAATAATTAAAAAAACACTGTAAATCTACAATAAGCATTATTAATAGTCTTAAAACACTTTGTTGAATACTTTTTATATTTCTATATATTTTATAAAAATTATAATACAATGTCAATTATAAATCTAAGATTATAATTAAATAAAATTAAAAAAATGTTATATGAGTAACAATAATTATTATATAGTGATCATAAAATAAGTTGTTAATTACTTTATATATATATATATATATATATATATATATATTGAGTGGGCCTAATGATTAAGAACATGTGTTTCCTCTTAAAAGGTTACACGTTCAAATCCAGAGGGGGTAGGGTATGTATACCTTCGTAGACTTTACCAGTCAAATAGTTGGGCGTCCCTTTGGATCCATTTCATCCTAATGCCCAAACTCACTCATTAGATCATAATATATAGTCATAAGAATATATAATCATAAATTTACTTATACATGGGAAGTAATTTCACCTTATATATTTGTATTTATTATATATGAGATTTCAAATTTATTTTAATTTTTATATAAAAAAAATTATTTATTTAAATCTAGCATAAGTTAAATCTAATCTAAATTATGGGATTTCTGAACAAAGTGACATAAAGTGATACAAGATGATTTTCATTCTCTTTAATTCTTAGAATTTAACTCAACCTCTATGAGTGTCACCAAAATGTGAGTTTGGATTAATCTCATCAATGTACCATTATATTTTTTATATTTATTAATTCTAATATTTATTAATTCTTAATCATATTTAATCATATTGAAAATATAATAAATATAAATGAATTAAATAAGTTTTTTTTATATGTGTTGATAAACAAATGTTTATCAAACATTATGATACTGTAAAAAAATAAAATTAAACGAACCTAAATTTCAAATTAATTACGAGAATACCTCAAAACAAAATGTTGGCAATAGTATGAAAAACTATTCTTGGTTCATTAACACGAATAAAGTGCAGAAAATCAAGAAACAATGGATACATTGAAGAATTAAACATTTTCTCAAAGAATAGAGAAGAAAGGATATCACCCTCGAGGGTGCTAGGGTCCAAGAAGCTCCATCAAGGGAAATGAAAAGATTTCCGGAGTTGGCCTTCCATTCAGTTTCTAAGAAAAATATCCTTTTTAATTTTTCTTAAAATCAACTATTATTAAGTTAGAGGATATGGTGATTTCAATCTAAAAATTTATCTAAATAACATATTCTATTAAAACTGGCAAGCTATTGAAAGAGGAAAACCAACTTCAACAGACAAACAGCTCTAGGGCGACACAGCCACAACGGAATGAATAGCTTATCCAGTGGAATATAATAACAAGATAACAGGGATTAATCAGAAAATACAGGGAAGAAGAACCATTCTTCACAAGCCTGGGCAATCTTCTTCATCTCTGTATTCTCTCTACAATCCTTTTGAGAGCTTGGCCATGCCAATGATGGGGATGATCAGACATTGACATGGCCAAGCTTTCAAAAGGATTGCAGAGAACAAAAGATTATTGACCTCGGTATTAGTTTTTCTTCGCCTTTTCTGATATATCTTTCTGGTATTGTTTCCTTCTGCTTCTTCGCGAGTTCTGCAACGCTCTTGACCACTTACGGCTCCTGCGACCACTCTCATAATATGGAGACAATATTTCAAACGCTCAAGGAAAAAATAAAGTCCGGCGAACTCTGTGAAACTATAACTCAGCAATATTGATTGACTGATGAAACTATAAGGTTTGTGGACATATTTATAGGATCTTTGGAACATAGTAAGAGATGAAACTCGTATATCGCATAGTAAGAGAATTCGCATCCGAAGAAGGAAGTTGAAGAAAGTATATCGCCTTCAAGGTTGATTTCCGAATGCCACGTGGCTTGAAATAGAAATCCCAATCCCTATGATTTTGTTGAATAAAATCTTATGCTACGCGGCTTGAATACTGAAATCCCATTCCCACTATTTGACATGTACAACAGAGAAACGTGTTCACGGATATTGGTTAGCTGTTTC
>ML786190.1:70830-81336 GCA_009831015.1 Picea engelmannii | reverse complement strand
GGGGGGGGGGGGGACGTCACAGTACATAATGTGTTTCATGTTTCAATGCTTAAGAAATACATACCTGATTCTAATCATGTTATCGTTTGGAATACGATTCAGGTGGAGAAAGAAGGTGTCTTGCAAGTGCATCATGTGCGCATATTGGATCGAAAAAGAAAACGACTCCAGAATCAATCCATGGGGCTTGTAAAGGTCTAGTGGACCTAGTATAGTCCTGAGGATGCAACATGGGAGAATGAGGATGCTATGTGGGTAGACTACCCGCATCTTTTTGAAGATTTTGAAAATCTTGCTGATGTTGTGTAAAAGTTTCACTGAGTAAAGTGCAAAAATAAGGGGAGGGGATTGTAATAACCCAAGGACGTGCCCCAATTATATTATGTATTTCAATCATGTTTATAGGCTGGTGAGACAAGTGTATATAAGATGGTGGGCTTATGTGTTATTTATGCTGGAGATCCTAGGTGTTAAAGGCCAGGAACCTACTTTTTGTATATGTAATTATGCAGATCATTATTAAAATATAAATGTTGTTGCATGTCGACTGACCACAAAGAAAGAGTGATGGGGGAATAATATTCCACAAGGCTAGGTAAGAGAGAGGGGGTTGAAAGGTTGGAAGAGGGGCTAAGATTGAGGGCTTAATTCCTTGAATAATAATTTATTATTATTCCAAAGTGTTGTGAAAGGTATATTTTTATCCTAAGTTCCTAGAAAAGGGAACACATACTTGATGGAGTGCATGAAGATTCATGGGAAACATGTGTTGGCCCAGGCACATGCAATTTAAACCAAGAACTGGGCCATGATGGGGGTTCGTATCCATTCTTGCATCTGTTGTCTAAATCGTGTTGCCTCCGCGTATGATCTCTGCATACCTCACGTAGCTCTGAAAACTGAAACCATGAGGCCAACCTGGGATGTTTCCCTGAGAAGTCGAGGCATCCTCCGTCTGAACCGTTTGAGTCTTTGTTCGATATCTACTTTGATTCCTTGTCATGCACCCTGAAAACCAGTGGCAAACTCGTGGACTGAGTCATGTCTCATGTGTGTCCTATGAACCCAGTTTATCCACACTGTAAATTTGAGTCTGTGCTTAACCGTTTGGGTTGTTGTCTTCTATGAAACCTGATCATATCATAATTGTCTACGTCAAGTGTGTTATAACTGTGGTTTGTTGTAGCCACACAGTCCCTTGGCTGAGTGTGAATTGTTTTCGTCATTTGTTCCTTGTTGAGACTTACTGTTGTCCTCCTTATGTTGGAATAGAGTTTAAGAAGCAGGTTGTCAGGCCTGTGTGCAACACTCTGTCTAGGTGAGAGGGGTGGTTCTTGTTGAAGAAGCAGGTTTTCAAGCCTGTGAGAGACTCTCTCCAGGTGAGAGAGTGTGTGGAGGAAGTGAAAACTCCCGAAAGGGGTCCTGTAGCTGCCATAGAGATCGGATAATTATGGTCCAGCCTGTTGCTGAAGCCCAAGGCAAGGGAGGTTTACCATCTGAAGGACTGTCCGATGTGACAGTGAAGGTGCATACTCTTGGGGTGGGACAGGAATGTGGGGAATGAGACTCGGTGATCAGTGGACATAAGTGGATCCTGGGAGAGAATCCATCCTCATAAACTGTGTGTCTTCCTATTGACCTTGCCTAGCCTAGGATTCCCTTGCCCAGTGGAGCTTAGTGCCAGCTAGGGGGTGACCTACTGCTAAGAGTCATAAGTAATGTGGTCTACGGCTAGGAGGTTTTTGTTAAGGTTTAAGATATTATTAGAGTTATTTTCAATTCACTAGTTATTTTCAATTCACAAGAGACACATCATTTATCCCGGGAAACCCTCATGGGGGATAAAACCAAGAAAAAATTCCTTATTATATATAGCCAATACAATGCCAAGAGATAACTCAAACAAATACATAAATTCCTCTCCCAAGAATACGCCTCTCTCTCTCTCTCTCTCTCTCTCTCTCTCTCTCTCTCTCTCTCTCTCGAACTGCAGCTCTGAAACTTGCTCCTCAAATGAACAAGTGAGTGTGTATCTAAATGAGGCGCTAGCCTCCTTATTTATACAACTCTGACACATGTGGATGGAGGTGTCTCTTCACTGGCAGGGCCGACTTCTTCTTCTGGGTGGTTATAACCACCTTTAAAATATTCTAGGGCCGACTTCTTATTATTCCTATTGCAATCATGTTTTGACCAATCCACAAAAGGGGATTTGGTCTTTTACAATATCCGACATGATTAATCCGCAATAGGGGATTGATCTAATGAATAATACAACAATAATAATTAGAATACACTTTGCAGTTACATTATTTCAACACTTCCCCTTAACAAGAAGGGTATTCTACAACGACATCAGGAGAGAGAGAGGAAAACATCATCAACAAAATCAGGTGGGTGATAGGATAGCATCATCAATATCATCTTGGAACATTGACTGGTGTATCTATAAATCATCAGAACTTTTTCTCATCATCAACACATCATGGAGCAGGAGTAGCATCATCATCCTCATCGGTATGAGGCTAAGGTAACATCATCATCATCTTCAGCATTAAAGATAAAATAATGTCATCATCATCATCTTCAGCAAGGACTCAGGAGTCGAAGTGGCATCATCATCATCATCTTCAGCAAGAGGCTGAAGTGGCATCATCATCATCATCTTCAGCAAGAGGCTAAAGTGGCATCATCATCATCAATTGCATCAACATGGATTAGTATAACACTAATACATCATCATCATCATCAATAACAACACAAGGATGATACAACATCAAAAGCAACAATATCACAACACAAAGGTTTGAAAAACATCATCACAAAACGAGGTTGGAAGCACAACACGAGGCTAACACATCATCTCAATAATTAAGCTGGCACATCATCACAACAATTAAGTTGACACACTACACAACAATTAAGCTGGAAAACACCATAACAATTAAGCTGGAATCACAACACAACAATTAAGATGGAATCACATAACAACACTTAAGCTGGAATCACAACATAGTAATTAAGATGGTATCAACAATTAAGCTAGAATCTCAACACAACAATTAAGCTAGCAACACAATACTAGATTGGCATTACATCACAACAACTAAGTTGGAAGCACAATGCTAGGCTGGCCTATCTCAACACAACAATTAAGATGCAAGCCCAATACTAGACTGGATATACGTCACAATAATTAAGTTGGAAGCACAGTACTAGGCTGGCATATCTCAACACAACAATTAAGCTGGAAGCGTAGTACTAGACTGGCTTTACGTCACAAAAATTAAGTTGAAAGCACAGTACTAGGTTGGCATATCTCAACACAACAATACTCCCCCTTTCGAGGGAGGTCCTTTTGGACTATACCAATCTTATCTTGAAAGTGCTCAAACTTTAGACGATATATAGGTTTGGTCAATACATCGACAACCTGTTCATCCGTGCTAACATATTATAGCTTTATGGCTCCTCTCTACACCATGTCACGGATGTAATGATATCAAATCTCTATGTTCTTCGACTTGTCATGAAATATAGGATTCTCTGTCATCTTTATGTATCTTTGGTTGTCACATAGGATCGTGGTTTCTTCCATATCTAGGTCGAATAGATAGGTCAACAACTTTCGAAACCATATATCTTTGCAGCTGGCAGAGCACGCAACATTGTATTCTGCTTCCGCTATATTGAGAAAAATGTTGGATTTCTTCCTACTCTGCCATGAGATCATGGTTGATTCCAAACCAAAACAACATTCTGAAGTGCTCTTCCTGTCAGATACACTTCTAGCCAAATCGGAATCAGTGTAACCACTCAGTGTGAAATCATGATCTCCATCATAGCTAAGACCACAATCTAATGTACCTTTAAGGTACCTCATCACATGTTTTGTAGCAACTAGGTGAACATTTATGGGTTCTACTAGAAACTGACTCAAGGTTCTCATGGAAAAATAGATATTTGGTCTGATGTCCATCGAGTACATCAGGGATCCAATGATTGGTGTATATAGTGTGGCATGAATCAATTCTGACGAAGTGTCGACCAGTAGCTTTAGCTTTGTTTCCATGGGTGTATTCATGGACTTGCACTCCAACATGTCAAATATTTTCAGGATTTCAACTGCATACTTCCCTTGGTTAAGGAAGATTCTCTCTAGACTTTGTCATACCTCAAGACCTAAGAAATAATGCTTTAGGCCAAGGTCTTTCATCTCAAATTTTTGAAGCGAGCTTCTTCTTACATTCATTGATGAGATTTTCTTCTCTTGTTAAGAATAAGTCATTCACATATAACAACAATATCACCAGCTCATCATTCATAACCTTGAAGTAGAGGTTAGAATCTGCTTTACTCTTGGTAAAGCCCAAGCGCGTCAGGAAACTGTCAATTCTACCATATCAAGCTCTAGCAACTTGCTTCAACACATACAGATGCTTCTTCAACTGGTAGACATGAGTCTTTCTATCTTCAATATTCAAATCAATTTTTGTCATTACATTGTACCAATCTGGTACACAGGCTCAGTTGCAACTCAATCTGCACAATCATGTGCTAGCTCTATGTGCTTTCTACAAGGCACTATCTGTCTCACTGTCTGGGAGTATGTCCTCTACTCTCTCTGCAACTGTTCCTTATGGAATCTGGGACTCTACACCTATAGTTTCTCTGAGGTTGAGAATGATTGCTTCATTCTCACTGTGTCTTCTAAAATCTGAGAGTAAATCCTCTTATTTTATCACGACAATAGTTTCATCTGAAACTAAGAGTGGCTCAATAACTGATACTGAGGATATCTCTTCTTCTTTCACGGGGGTAATTCTATCATAGTCATGTCTCCATGACCCAACTAATGTAATGCACCAACTGCCATTCAATTTTTAAATATGGGGATTTCTCCCCATGCATCTCATACTATATATGAATCATGATTGTTTTGGTTGTCTTCATAATTATCTCATCATAGTTTTCTCCCCTTTCCTGGGAGAATCCTCTGGACATACATTAGGCTTTGTACATCTGCAACACGTTTGATCTGTATAGATCAATATTGGAAGTCAATACTGACTTCTCATCTCACGGAAGAAACCATATCCTATTCTTTTTTACCAGCGTCCTTCTTTGTCACTAAAAAAAGCAAATCATCCTGGGGATTTCATGTCTCCTAGGAGTCTCTAAAGTTACGATCTGTCTTCTGATCATGGAAGTTGTCTCTTCATCTAATACTTTCTGATATTGGGCTTACTCTCAATTTATTCCGAGTCTACAGGGACTTCATCATATCTTACAGGGTATACTTGGTTTTGCATACCAAGTCTAAATATGAGAGATTGAGTCAGGTTTCAAATGAGGTATGCTTCCCGTTCTAATGTTCGGTCATCTTTGAAGCCCTCTGCTTCTTTCAATCAATCTTCATATGAGATACTCTATATCTCAAGAGATAGATTCTTCTTCATATTCTTTGGTGCATGAGTGTATATAGTCATGTACATAGTCTACTTCATGTCTCATATAATATGTTTCCTTCTACAACCTTCACTATAGCTTTCTTAGGGTTTTCACCTGTGAAATAAAACAAGGTCAACAAAACAACACTCAAGAATAATATCCTTTTGATAATAATAGATAAAGAAATGACATGAATAATCATCACAGTAGCTCCTTTAGAGCTATCATTCATGGCTCGTCTGAAGAAACGATCAAAATTAAGAGATACACTACGAAATGAGGTCAACACTCTTATAGTGTTTTGATCGAACATTCCTCCATGGAAACCTGGAACTAACACATGAGGTTTATCCTAGAGGAGGTGTTAGTTGTATGAGGCAAATGATTACATTAAGTATTTACCTCTATATGCTCACATGCTACCAAGTATAATACATTACAATGACTTCTATCTCAACTATAGTGGTTACTTGTAAAGGGGTAGTCATCAATTTGTCATGTGTACCTTTGAATCTTATCAACTTGATTAATCAAACCCGTGACTTGGAGCCTTGTCCTCAAGAATGAGTGCTTTCTTTTCTTCCAAGTCTCCTGCACTCAAGATGATGAGTGTTTTCTTTAACCTGTCTTCTGTACTAAGACAATATGCTATCTTGACAGAAGGTTGGTTTAGAGAATAAGCTCTATGATCTCAACTTTTAATCCATCTAATACCTTGACTCAGATTTTTATCAAGGTTAGAATGATGGTCATAGCTACAACATGAAACACTGATCAAAATAATGTCATAACAAATATATGCATACTAGAATAATCACACCTGGTTTGCATTATTCCTATGAATGTGTTAGATCTTGAGATCCTTCTGGATCTATGGCAAGAGATCCCTTCTCCTACAAATACCCTTTAAATATTAATCATTTAAACATGTGTAACTACATACCTCTGATGGTATTTGCAGGTAGAGGCACCATCTGGTAACAACAGTAATGATCACCAACTATTAAGAACTTCAAGGGTGACTGCAACTGGTAATACGGCTGCAAATGCAACTGATACTACAACTGCAATTGATATTTTAACTGCAATTGATACTATAACTAGTTCTGATACTGCAACTGCAACTGCAACTACAACCTAGGATTTTATGAGGAAACCCTAATTTTTCAAACTTTGAATTTTGAAATTTTGACCTAGGGGATAGATGCGTTGAGATGAGGCGAGTAAACTAGTGTAGTCAAATTTTTGAAAATCCAACTTTTTCCCCTTCAAACTTGATCAATGAATTTCTGGGCTGGTGCTTCTGGTTTTCTAGTACCTGTGGTACTCTAGTACTTCTGGTACTTCTGGTACTCTGGTTTTCTAGTACTTCTGGTACTTTGTGAAACTAGGGTTTCACTTTTTGAGAGATCTAGCCACTGGAAAGTTGCACTGAGGATGCCAAAGTGATCCTTGAGAAAGGGAACACTTTTCTAGATGGTTTTGGGGCTGAAATACTTCATCAACAAAAGCCCTAATTTTCATGTACGACAACAGTGACGTTTTTCACTTTCTCTTGTGAAAGATGCTCTTTTTAGCTTAGCTTTGATACCATGTTAAGGTTTAAGCTATTATTAGAGTTCTTTGCAATTCACTAGATAACAATAGCATAAGATAGGATCACTGAGAAATACACAATCACAAGAGACACATTATTTATCTCGAGAAACCCTCGTGGGGGAGAAAGCTCAGCAAAACTTCCTTATAATAGATATCCAATACAATGCCAAGAGCTAACTCAAACAAATACAGAAAGTCCTCTCTCAAGAATGCGCCTCTCTCTCTCTTTCTCTTCTCCAACTGCAGCTCTAAAAATTTCTCCTCAAATGAACAAGTGAGTGTGTATCTAAATGAGGCACTAGCCTCCTTATTTATACAACTCTGGCATGTGTGTATAGAGGTGTCTCTTCACTAGTAGGGACGACTTCTTTTTCTGGGTGGTTATAACCACCTTTAATATATTATGGGGACGACTTCTTATTCTTCCTATTACAATCATGTTTTGACCAATCCGCAAAAGGGGATTTGGTCTTTTACAATAGCTGACATGATCAATCCACAATAGGGGATTGATCTAATGAATAATACAACAATAATAATTAGGATACACTTTGTAGTTACATTATTTCAACAGTTCGTGGAAGTTTTGCATGCACTTGGTGGTGTTATTCCAGTTAAAAGATAAGTATTAATTATGTACTTAATTTATATGTGATGCATGTCCATGTCTTTGAAATGTATCATGTATTTTGTTGCAATTATGAATTACTGTTCATTCCATTATTTTTGTATGTTAGCAGTAATCCTGTGATTACTTTGTATTGTTTGGTTAATTTTCATTAAATATGCATGTTATATATATATATATATATATATGAGATTTTTTCGCATAGTAGCATTTCCCGACAGTGGAGTTGATGGTCAGGGACGTTACAATATGGTATTAGAGGGGACGTTACAATATGGTGATGACAGACCACAAAGAAAGAGTGATGGGGGGCTAATCTTCCACAAGGCTAGGTAAGGGAGAGGGGGATGAAAGGTTGGAAGAGAGGCTAAGATTGAGGGCTTAAGTCATTGAATGATAATTTATTATTATTCCAAAGTGGTGTGAAAGGTATATTTTTATCCTAAGTTCTTGGAAAATGGAACGCATACTTGATGGAGTGCATGCAGCTTCATGGGTGACATGTGTCAGCCCATGCACATGCAATTTAACCCAAGAATTGATCCATTATGGGGGTTCATCTCCATTCTTGTGTCCGATGTCTGAACCATGTTGCCTCTGCGTCTGATCTCTGCATACCTCACACAGCTCTGAAACCCGAAACTATGAGGCCAACCTGGGATGTTTTCTTGAGAAGCCGAGGTATCCTCCGTTTGAACCGTTAGAGTCTGCGTTCGATCTATGTGTTGATTCCTTGTCACGCACCCTGAAAACCAGTGGAAAACCCATGGACTGAGCCATGTCTCCTGTGAACCTAGTTTATCCACACTGCAAATTCGAGTTCGTGCTCAACCATTTGGGGTGTTGTCTTCTGTGAAACCTGAGCATACCGTAATTGTCTATGTTGTGTGTGTTATAAATATGGGCTTTTGTGGCCATGCAGTCCCAATATTGTAACGTCCCTGGCCATCAAATCCACTATCGGGAAACGCTACTACATGGAACAATCTCATACATATATGTATAACATGCATATTTAATGAAAATTAACCAAACAATACAGAGTAATCACAGGATTATTGCTAACATACATAAATAATGGAATTAACAGTAATTCATAATTGCAACGGAATACATGATACATTTAAAAGACACAGACATGCATCACATATAAATTAAGTACATAATTAATACTTATCTTTTAATTGGAATAACACCACCAACTGCGTGCAGACCTTCTATGAACCTCCCAGCCTTAGACTGCGTTTCTCATCACTCTCAACAGTAGGTCACCCCTGAGATGGGACTAAGCTCCATCAAGAAAGGGAATCCTAGGCTAGGTAAGGTCAACAGGAAGACACATAGTTTATAAGGATGGATTCTCTCCCAGGAGCCACTTATGCCCACTTCTCACACACTCTCATTCGCCACATGCTTGTCCCACCCCATGAGTATAAACCTTCACTATCACACTGGACAGTCTTTCGGCTGCTAAACCTCCCTTTCCTTGGGCTTCAACAATAAATTAGACTGGAATTCTCCGAGCTATGTGGCAGCTACATGACCCCTTCCAAGAGTTCTCACTTCATTCGTGCACTCTCTCACCCAAAGAGAATCACTCGTAGGCCTGACAACCTACTTCTTCAACCACAACCACCTCTCTCACCTAGAGAGAGTGTTGCACACAGGCATGGCAACCTGCTTCTTCAACTTCGTTCCAACACAAGGAGGACAACAGTAAGGCTCGGCAAGGAACAAATGACAACAATAGTTCACACTCAACCAAGGGACTGTGTGGCCACAAAATCCCACAGTTGTAACACACACGACATAGAAAATTATGGTATGCTCAGGTTTCGTAGAAGACAACAACCCAAACGATTAAGCATGAACTCGGATTTGCAGTGTGGATAAAATGGGTTCATAGGACACACAGGAGACACGACTCAGTCCACGGGTTTTCCACTGGTTTTTAGGGTGTGTGATAAGGAATCAGCGTAGATATCGAATGTAGACTCAAATGGTTCAGATGGAGGATGCCTTGACTTCTCAGGAAAACATCCCAAGTTGGTCTCACGGTTTCGGGTTTCATAGGTACGTGAAATATGCAGAGATCATACGCAGAGGCAACACATTTTAGACAACGGACACAAAAATGGAGATGAACCCCCATCACGACTCAATTCTTAGGTTAAATTGCATGTGCCTGGGCCAAAACATGTCGCCCATGAAGTTGCATGCACTCCATCAAGTATGCGTTCCCTTTCCCAGGAACTTAGGATAAAAATATGTCATTCACACCACTTTGGAATAATAATAAATTATTATTCAAGGACTTAAGCCCTCAAGCTTAGCCCCTCTTCCAACCTTTCAACCCCCTCTCCCTTACCTAGCCTTATGGAAGCTTAGTCCCCCATCACTCTTTCTTCGTGGTCAGTTGGCACACAACGCTGTTTATATTTTATTAATGATTTTCTTAATTACATATACAAAATCAGGCTCTTGGCCTTTAACACTTAGTCTCTCCATCCTAATAAACAAATAATCCTGCCAACTTATCAACACTTGGCTCACCAATCTACAAAACAGGTTTACTATACATAATATGATTGGGCTCATCCTTGGGGATATTACAAATTCCACTCTGATATTCTTTGTTTGTGGGTAAAAATTTCCATTTATCTCTGTCAAATAATTTGCACTATCATTGTTACAACAAATAGCCATAGGCCCATGTTCAAGTCCAATATCTATGCATAAATTATACAAACTAATAGCTTCCTTGGAATCCTCTAAAGATGAAATGTATTGTGTTTTAGTACTAGAATGGGAAACCACTTGTTAGCTCT
>ML786190.1:55267-65718 GCA_009831015.1 Picea engelmannii | reverse complement strand
TTCTGAGTATTTAGATTGGTTTAAAATGGGGCAAAACCTTTAAAATAAGGTTTTAAAATACATAAAATTTCGATACATGCAAAACTCAAACTACCAGTGAACAAAAACCCAACAAACAATTGATATCAATAAATAAAGTGTAAGTTATTCATATTAATTAATTTAAATTATTAAATAATAAAAAATAATTTAAACTGATTGATATTACAGTTAAAAAAATTACATAACCATTATTTATATATTATAAAATTTAATATTTCTTTCTGTGTAACTAAAATCATAAATTGAAGCCACTATTTCAAACGTTCAAGGAATAAATTATTTCAGGCGAACTCGGTGAAACTATAACTCAACAATATTGATTGAATGATGAAACTATGAGGTTTGTGGACATATTTATATGATCTTTTTTACTGCTAACGAGTAGGGACTCCTCTCCACCATTCATCATCTACACTGAATCCCAACAGTCAGATCTCTATACCATAAATTTCGGTATAGAGATACTCCACTCCCTGACCAGCGCTACCAATGTGATAGTTAGAGCATTTATGATGCAAACGCGCAACCCAGGGCACGTCTGCTCCCTCAGGACCTTCTCTTCCTTCGACCTGAAGAGATGAAATGCTCTTCAACCCCCTTATCGGGAGTCTTCAATACCCACAGAATACCTCTTATGATCTCCCTACTCCAAATCGAGAAATCGGACCTCGCGTGATCGTGAGTCTTGAACTTACAGGATCGGGTCTCACAAATCCTCGAACCCCGATGAATATTCACCCCCGCTTTCCTACTCTTGTCGGGATTTTCCCCATCGGGAAATCGACACTTACGAGGTCGTGATCGACTGACCTCACGGATCCCCAACTCCCGATCCCTGATGCCACTTGTCGTTGACTTCTATGAGGGTTGACCTTCCAACACATGTCCTTTTCTTTGACGCCAATGGCCCACACTCCTGCGATGATCGGGAAATCGCGTATCGCCATATCGTGATTTCTGGTGCACTTGTTCACAGAACTCACCAAGTCCCGATCCCCGATACGGAGTGACACCTGTCCTCCACTCAACACTGTGACTGCATGGTTATCGCGGTTCATAGTTTCATGAATCCTCCTGCAGTGGTTCTCACGACACTAGGAATCCCGATATGATGATCCCCGATGCACGTGAGAACTAGCCCTTCCACATCACTATCTCCCTCGTTGCTTTATCGAGTATCGCGAAATCACGATTTCTGATGCAACAATTCCTTTGCCTTTGGAAACCCCGAAATGTCGAACCCCGACTCCTTGGGATCCTCTGACACGTGTCCCCAAAATGAACGGCTCAGATCTTGTCGGGAAATCGTGGATCGTGATTTCAATGTGCAAGAGTTTCTTGACTCCGGAAACCCCGATGTCCCGAACTCCGACTCTCTGGGATCTCCTGCCACGTGTCCCTATTGTTTGGATGACTCTGATCCTATCAAGAAATCGCGGATCCTGATTCCTACATGCGAGAGTTCTATGCCTCTGGAAACTCCGACGCTCCAAATGCCGACTCGTCAGGATCTCTTGCCACGCATCCTCACCGATGGACAGTTCAAAACTCCCATCGGGAAATCGTGGATCGCGATTCCAACCTGCGAGAGTTCTATGTCCTCAGAAACCCCGATTCTCCAATGAGCTGAACCCTGACTCTTCTCCGGATGTCTGACGCGTGTCTTGCCGGGATCAACGACTGAGATCCTTTCTCGGGATTTCGAGAACTACAAGGTCTTGATTCTCTTGTTCATTAAAACCCTGATGACTCTGATATCCCGATAACTCCTTCGGGACTCCTCCTTTGCATACTAGGACTTAAACCCTGTGCAACTTTCTGAGATCTAACGACTGACGGGATTTCGTCAATCTCCTCTACGAATCCTGACCGTCGATTCCTCTCCTCCCTTCTTAAGGACTTATTGGCAAGGAAATCTCCTGTGCTCTATGTTAACGATGTCATGAAGGTGCTATACCTCCTGAGATCTTCCACTCTGATTCTTCATAGGAACTTGCGCGCACTCCTTGCGCTCAACATTCAACAACTTCCCAAGTGTTGAATCTTTCTGACTCTGCGCACTTCCTGCAGCAGCAGTCTTCGATTTCCCTTTGCTCAAATTCAGAACTGGGACTTCTTCTTCAGCCTGCGCACTCCTTGCACGGCTTCAACAACACACTTCCACTTCTGTATGAATGAGAACAAAAGTTAAACTACTAAGCCTTCATCAACGCACTCCTTACGGATGAATTCAACTACACACCTTGCAGGAATCTCCTGGCTCAGATACAGAAACAATTGAACCTCACTCTCTCCCCCTTTCAGACTTCATCTTGAAACATGAAGTCACATGCACAACATATACAAAGCAAATGCATACCAAGAAGAAAACATTCATGATCACATAAACAATATATAGAGAGAAAAGAACACAAACCATGAGTTGAATCAAAGCTTTCTTCTATTAATTCAACATCTGTACATGGGTGTTCTTCATACAATTCTCTACCTGCTCTTCTCTTCTTGCTCCTGAATAATGTTACAATGATACAATGAGGGTTTCTATATTCCTTTTCCCTCTCGGACTCTAAACTATCAAATCTAGAATTAAAAATCCTATCTACCAGCATTAACTAAATTAAATGTCGACTATCTACCAAAGGACGAGAGATTAAGGCTCAAGGTCCAATACAATATACAAATGCGCCTTCATAATGGCTTCATTAAAGGCTTGCGCTACAATCCCAAAGCACTTAAAAAATTTAGGTTTGTTTATCCAGCTGATCTCCACTTGATGTGTTGGCTCGCTTGATGAGTCAGTGATTCTCCTGCATCATACTCCTCGGCTTGAAAATTTTCATGGGCTCCTGTCCATGAGCTCCTGCACGGTCTGTCCATGCTTTTGAATCTCTGCTTTGCTTTCCCAGCTGGCATCTTCCACTGGGTGGTTCTTCCATTTCCCCAAATACTCGAAGTATTGCTTCCGTCTGGTCTTTTTTCTCTCTTTCTTGTCAAGTATACGCTCCATCTGTGGCTTTTCTGCAATCGGCATCTGCTTATGCCACTAGACCTCCGGTTGTTCATTACTTCTAGCTCCTGCTTCCTCAGCCTTATATGGATATAAGTCTAATACATTGAATGTCGGAGATATTCCGATCTCACCTGGCAACTCAATTTCATAAGCGTTTTCTCCTAATTTCTTTAGGACTCTGCATGGCCCGATTTTCTTCATTTTCAGCTTGTTGTATGTTCCCCTTGGGAACCTTTCCTTCCTCAGATGTGGCAGAACTAGATCACCAACTTCGAACTGAAGTTGTCTCTGATGCTTATCCGCTCTGCACTTGTATTCCTGGTTTGATTCCAGCAATCACTCCTTCACCCTGCTGTGAAGTTCTTCCATCGCCTCTGTGAATTATTCAGCACTTGCGCTCTTAGTTATTATCTGTTCTGAATCCCTAAATTCAGAAACTCCTCTTGGCTGCTTGCCGTATACAATATCAAATGGACTTTTGCCTATGTTCATGTTCACTAAGTCATTGTATGCAAACTCTGCCTGTGGCAACACATTGTCCCAACTACTGTGGTGCTCTGTCACCAAGCTTCTTAATAAGTCTCCCAGACTTCTATTTACCACCTCTGTTTTCCCATCCGTCTAAGGATGATAGCTAGAACTAAACATCAAGTTATTTCCCATCTTCTTCCAGAGTGTCCTCCAAAAATGTCCAATGAATTTCGTATCCCTATCCGATACTATGCTTCTGGGTAAACCATGAAGTCTAACGACCTCCTTGAAAAATAAATTTGTGATATGAGTCGCATCGCTGGTCTTCTGGCATGGGATAAAATGTGCCATTTTGGAAAACCTGTCAACCACCACAAAGATCGAATCATGTCCTCTTTGCGTCCTAGGCAATCCCAATACAAAATCCATGCTGATTTCATCCCACGACCTCTCGGGTATGGGTAATGGTTGATAGAATCCCGCATTCTGCTTCCTGCCCTTTGAATGCTGGAAAATTCTACATCTGTCGACAAACTTCTTGACTTTTGACCGCATCCCTGGACAAAAGTATGCTTCGCTTAGCTTTGCAAATGTCTTCTCATGGCCAAAATTCCCTGTTAATCCACCAATGTGCTTCTCCTTTAATAGATTCTCCCTCATGGAGCAATTCAGAATGCACAGTTGATTGCCTTTGAACATCAATCCTTCCTGGATCATATAATCTATCCATGGGATTCTGTCTCTGAGAACTGGATTCTCAGCTGCCTCATATGCCTCTGCAAAATCTGCATCACCTACATACATGCCCTTAAGATTTTCAAAACCCAATGTCTTGACTCGGAACTCCTGCAGCAACAAACACTTCCTGCTCAAAGCATCAGCCACTTTGTTAGCAGTACCTAAAATGTGTTTAATTACAAATGTAAAATTCTGCATATACTCTACCCATTTAGCATGTTTCTGATTCAACTTCTCCTACTGAGTCACAAACTACAATGCATGATTATCACTATATAAAACAAATTCTTTTGGGATCAAGTAATGCCTCCATTTCTTCAATGCCTGTATGATAGCATAAAATTCTTTATCATACGTGGAGTGCTTCACTTTTTCCTCATCCAGCTTCTCGCTGAAATATGAAATTGGTCTGTCCTCCTGGCTCAAGACCGCTCCTATTGCAAAGCCACTTGCATCACATTTCACCTGCAACACTTTTGTAAAATCCGGCAACACCAAAACCAGATGTTCTTTGATCTTTCGCTTCAACAGATTGAAGCTCTTCTCTGCCTCTTCAGTCCAATGAAATGATTTATGTCTTTTCTTGACGGTATCCATCATCACTGCGCTAATCCCACTGAAATTCCTGATGAATTTTCGGTAGAAACTAGCCAATCCATGAAAACTTCTCACCTCGAAAATATTTATCGGTGATGGCCAATTTTTAATTACTTCCACTTTACTTGGATCCATATTTAATTCATTCGCCGATATGACAAATCCCAAGTAAATGAGTTATGTCTTCATAAATGAATATTTCCTCATGTTGATCAACAACTTCTCTTGTTGTAGCTTCCTCATTACTGCAGCTAAATGCTTCAGATGTTCTTCTTTTGTTTTGCTGAAAATCAATATGTCATCTAGATAAACAATGACAAATTTACCAATGAATTCCTTCAGCACTTCATTCATCAACCTCATAAAGGTGCTCGGTGCATTCGTCAAGCCAAACGGCATGACTAGCCACTCATACAACCCTTCATTGGTTTTGAAGGCTGTCTTCCACTCGTCGCCTTCCCTCATGCGAATTTGATGGTATCCGCTTTTCAAATCAACCTTTGAAAAAAATTTGGCTCCACTTAAACAGTCCATCAAGTCATCCATCCGTGGCAATGGAAACCTGTACCTGATGGTTATGTTTTTAATGGCTCTGGAATCAGTGCACATTCTCCAACCTCCATCTTTCTTTGGACTTAATACTGTTGGAACGACACACGGACTTAAACTCTCCCTGATCAGTCCTTTATCCAACAATTCATGTACCTTCCTTTTAACTTCTTCGTTCTCTTGCGGCGTCAACCTGTACGCAACCTTATTTGGAAAACTAGCTCCTGGTATGAGGTCTATATGGTGACTTACGCTCCTCATCGGCGGCAACGAATGAGGTAATTCGTCTACCACAATGTCAGCGAACTCTTCCAACAGTTCCTGAATTTCTTCCAGAAAATCATCCACTCTTGTGCTGGTCAGAACGATTTTTGGTTTCATGACCACAAAGAATTGTAGATATTCCTTCTTCTTTACTTCCGCCAGAAGTTCCTTCCCACTCATGAGAAGTACAATATTCCTCGGTTCTGGTTTTACTTCTTTATCTTTAATTGGAAATAGCATATGTGTTCTTCCATTCTTCTCCAAAGTATACGTATTCATCTTCCCATCATGAACTACGTTCCTGTCATATTGCCATGGTCTGTCTAGCAATAAATGACATACATCCATAGGAATAACATCACAGAGTATTTTATCATTATATCCTCCTATCTTGATGTCAACTAAGCACTGTTTAGTGACATTTACCTGATGTCCCTTCTATAGCCATGAAACCTTGTATGGGCTCGGGTGATCAGTTGTCTCCAGTTATAATTTCTCCACCATCTCGGTTGAAACGAGATTATTTGTGCTACCTCTATCCACGATGAATTTGCATTTCCTATCTTTGGTCTGGCATGTGGTTATGAAAAGTCTGTTTATTTGAGCCGTGTCCTCCACCTCTTTCTCGGGTGTTAAGATAACCTTACACATCATCAATGACCTTTCGTCTTCTGCGTCTTGTGCTTCAGCATCTCACCTCCGTGCCTCGGCTATGTGAGCTTCTCCTCCATCCTTCTTCCTATCTGGACAGTCAACTGCCTTGTGTCCATTATTTCCACACGTGAAGCATGTGATGACTCCACCTCTGCCTCTTCCTCTACCTCTGGTACAAGGAAATGCGTTATTATCAGCGTATCCTCCGCTCTGTTTCATTTGCTTCCTTTGCGGTTCAACATGCTAGCCTCGCTGTGAACTTCCACCTCTTTCTGTTCTAGTCTGAGGCTTTTTCCAGTTGTCCTTGGATTTCTGAAACCTATCTTGGGTAACTGACTTACCTTTGGGCTAGCTCCTACCTCGGCCTCACTGTCTTAGCTTACGCCTCAACTTCTCTTCGGCTTTCAATGCCATCTAATACACATCTTCCATCATTCGGATGGTTGTCATACTCATCTCGTCCTGGATATCGTATCTCAAGCCATTCATATACCTGGCAACTTTTTCATCATCGCTCTCCCGATGACCTGCTCTAATATTTAGCTTGTAGAATTCCTCGGTATACTCCTTTACTGTCATCAACTTCTGTCTCAGGTTCTGCATTCTCCTGAACAGTGTGATTTGATAATCCCTTGGGATGAACTTTGCCTTCATCTTCACAATCATTCAATCCCATCTTTTAATCTTTTTCTTACCTTTGCAACGTCTATCTGCTTGAAGTTCGTCCCACCATCATGCTGCGTGTCCCTTCAATTTTGTGACAGCATGTCTAACCTTTTTATCCTCTTCGATATCCTCATAATCGAAGTAGGTGTCAAGAGCTCTAATCCAATCTAGAAGCTCTTATGCATCTAGAGTCCCTTCATAAGTTGGAATGTCCATCTTTGTTTTCGAACTCATCTGGGCGATAGCCTTAATTAATCACTCATTGGCTGCATCTTCGGCTGCAACTTCTCCTTGTTGTTCGACTTCAACTTCACCTTTGGAGTCACTCAGATCTCTAGAACTGGATGTCTGTCTCTACGTTGCTTCCATATCTTCTAATCTCTCTCGGAGATCACGTATCTGCCTCTCCGTTTCTGGATTCTGTGCTTGTCTCCCTCTTCCTCTCTGGTTCCCCCTATCCTCTGGATCGGGTGATTGTCTTTCTCTCCTCGGCGGCATGGTGAAATTTTCTTTTCTCCTCTGCTACAGAAAACATAGAAATTTTCTCACTCTGATACCACTCTGACGTGAACACGCCACCCAAGGCACGTCTTCTCCCTCAGGACCTTCTCTTCCTTTGACCCGAAGAGATGAAATTCTCTTCAACCCCCTTATCGGGAGTCTTCAATACCCACAAAATACCTCTTATGATCTCCCTACTCCAAATCGGGAAATCAGACCTCGCGTGATCGCGAGTCTTGAAATTACAGGATTGGGTCTCACAAATCCCCGAACCCTAATGAATATTCACCCCCTCTTTCCTACTCTTGTCAGGATTTTCCCCATCGGGAAATCGACACTTGCGAGGTCATGATCCACTGACCTCACGGATCCCCGACTCCCGATCCCCGATGGCACTTGGCGTTGACTCCTGCGAGGGTTGACCTTCCAACACCTGTCCTTTGCTTTGGCGTCGATGGCCCACACTCCTGCGATGATCGAGAAATCGCGTATCACAATATTGCCATTTCCGGTGCACTTGTTCATAGAACTCACCAAGTCCCGATCCCCAATATGGAGTGACACCTATCCTCCACTCAACACTGTGACTGCGTGGTTATCGCGGTTCGGAGTTTCGTGACTCCTCCTGCAATGGTTCTCACGACACTAGGAATCCCGATATGATGATTCCTGATGCACGTGAGAACTAGCCCTTCCACGTCACTATCTCCCTTGTCGCTTTATCGGGTATCGTGAAATCGCGATTTCTGATGCAACAATTCCTTTTCCTTTGGAAACCCTGAAATTATGAACCCCGACTCCTTGGGATCCTCTGACATGCGTCCCCAAAAAGAACGTCTCAGATCTTGTCGGGAAATCGCGGATCGCGATTTCAATGTGCGAGAGTTTCTTGACTCCGAAAACCCTGATGTCCCGAACTTCGACTCTCCGAGATCTCTTGCCACATGTCCCTGTTGTTTGGACAGCTCTGATCCTATCGAGAAATCGCAGATCACGATTCCTACATGAGAGAGTTCTATGCCTCTGGAAACTCCGACGCTCCAAACACCGACTCGTCAGGATCTCTTGCCACACGTCCTCGCCGATGGACGGTTCAAAACTCTCGTCAGGAGATAGCGGATCGCGATTCCAACATGCAAGAGTTCTATGTCCTCGGAAACCCTGATTCTCCAATGAGCTGAACCCCGATTCTTCTCTGGATGTCTCACGCGTGTCCTACCGGGATCAACGACTGAGATCCTTTCTCGGGATTTCGAGAACTACAAGGTCTCGATTCTCTTGTTCAGTAAAATACCAATGACTCTGATATCCCGATAACTCCTCCGGGACTCCTCCTCTGCATACTAGGACTTAAACCTTGCGCAACTTTCCGAGATCTAATGGCTGACGGGATTTCGTCAATCTCCTCTACGAATCCTGACCGTCGATTCCTCTCCTCCCTTCTTAAGGAATTCTTGGCATGCAAATCTCCTGTTCTCTACGTTAACGATGTCACGAAGGTGCTATACCTCTTGAGCTCTTCCACTCTGATTCTTCAGAGGAACTTGCATGTACTCCTTGCACTCAACATTCAACAACTTCCCAAGTGTTGAATCTTTCTGACTCTGTGCACTTCCTGCAGCGGCAGTCTTCGATTTCCCTTTGCTCAGATTCAGAACTGAGACTTCTTATTCAGCCTGCGCACTCCTTGCACGGCTTCAACAACCCACTTCCACTTCTGGGTGAATGAGAACAAAAGTTAAATTACTGAGCCTTCATCAACGCACTCCTTGCGGATGAATTCAACTACACACCTTGCAGGAATCTCCTGGCTTAGATAGAGAAACAATTGAACCTCACTCTCTCCCCCTTTCAGAATTCATCTTGAAACATGAAGTCACATGAAAAACATATACAAAGCAAATGCATACCAAGAAGCAAACATTCATGAGCACATAAACAATATACACAGAGAAAACAACACAAACCATGAGTTGAATCAAAGCTTTCTTCTATTAATTCAACATCTGTACATGGGTGTTCTTCATACAATTCTCTTTCTGCTCTTCTCTTCTTGCTCTTGAATAATGTTACAATGATATAATGAGGGTGTCTATATCCGTTTTCCCTCTCGGACTCTAAACTATCAAATCTAGAATTAAAAATCCTATCTACCAGCATTAACTAAATTAAATGTCGACTATCTACCAAAGGACGAGAGCTTAAGGCTCAAGGTCCAATACAATATACAAATTCACCTTCATAATGGCTTCATTAAAGACTTGCGCTACAATATTTCTGACATTTCAACTTTCTTAAATCTGTTAATTCATGGAAAAAGAAAAGAAAAAACTGCAAATCCTGTGACATCTTTCTAACACTTCAACTTTCTTAAATCTTTTAATTCATGGAAAAAGAAAAGAAAAAACTTAAATCTGTCAATTCACTGAAAAAGAAAAGAAAAAACTGCAAATCCTATGGATATCATTCTCACACTTCAACTTCCTTAAATCTGTTAATTCATTTAAAAAAAAATAAAAAACTGCAAATCCTGTAGATATTTTTCTGACACTTCAACTTTCTTAAATATGTCATTTGTTTTAATGTTGGGATGGATGGTGGAGTGGTAGACCACATAACAAAGTAGAATGGGAGTAATGTGGAGCAAATTATGGCATAGACTCAAAGTTTGGGGTGGAGCAAAATGTGGGGTATACCAACTGATAAGATGGAGATGGAAGAATCTTTCGTTCTGTAGATTTTTGTTTAATATAAGGGATGATGTAAATATGGGAGAACGTCCCACCCTCTACATTCATTTGTGGGTTGGGAAATATGTAGAGCAGTAGTGGACTCATGTCCACAAAGAAAGGAGCCATGTAGAAGATAACAAGAGACACTTAGCAGATAATCAAGGGGTGTGATCTTAACACCAAGACAATAAAAGGGTGACACATGGAAGGCATGTGTTCCACCTCAT
>ML786190.1:33427-54055 GCA_009831015.1 Picea engelmannii | reverse complement strand
AATATATCATGTACAAAGATGAAGAGCCATGCATATGTGCTATTAAAGGGATTTAGCGTGGTAATATTGTACGTGGAACAATGCATGTACACTTTATTAAGGAACATGACACTTTCACTCTACCACTGGAGATATGAAGACAAGAATAAAAGGTTCTACACCCATAGATGTACATTTTTGTAGCCATGAGGGGCTATGAATCTCATACACTTTAACATGGTCAACTTAAATGTGGGCCCCATCAAAATTAAGAAAACAAGAAATGGTTCTACACCCGTACAAGATTTAGTTTAGATCAATTCCATGGTGATGCCCCATTTCAACCACTAGACCACATAACTCTCTCTCCATCATGATTTTCCTTCGTGTTTTTCCTTAGTATTCATTAGTATGAATGTGTAGTTATGTAATACAATGGTTATTTTATGTTCTAGACATAAAGTTATCCAATGGTTCATATTCTCCTCAATACTAATGGCTATATTGATTTGTGTCTTAACACATGATTGGTCCATCATCTCAATTTAAAGATCATGGAGGGTCATTTAATGATCATTGATTGTGATAAAAATAAATGTAAAAAAAATATGTTCATTAATATGTTTCCTCAAGTGACCGCATTGGTTTGTTTACTAATATTTAATCTACTTCTTTTAGTGGTTGTTTAAGGTGTTCGACATGTGTATGAATACCATAATTTTTAATTATAGTATTAGAGCCCACATGAGGACACACTCCTATTGTTGATTGATATCCTAAGCCTATGTCATTGTATGCATCAAAAGATTTCTATATTATATTATTTATATGCATTTATGGGATGAACGAGTTGTTTCATTACATCCAGAGAAGTATTTCATTTGGAAATGCCTATTATTTTAATCGAAAAGGTTTCTCATTTCTCAAGATATGACTATTTTTTCAGATCTAGAGGTATAAAGATTGATTATGATTTTTAAATTGTTTTTAATACTGTGTTGATATTTTAGATTTTTGTTTTATATTCCTAGTTTGATGCCCTTTTTGGTTTGCATATGCTCTCTGGTGTTCCTTGAGTGATTTTGAGAAACCAAAAATAGAGAGGAAAGTTCTTTCTTTTCTGCATATGTTCTTTGCTCTGTGCTTTATGCAATCTCAAGAAATAAGAAATAGAGATAGTACTTGCATTTTTTGGGATAGGCTAACCAATATTTTACCCTAATCTTGCAAAGTTTCAATTTTTTTTTATTTTTTCCAAAACTAATCCAGATTTAGGAGCGGAATGAAATGAAACCCTATATTTATGACATCAACACAAAGACACAGTGAACAATAACAGAGATACATTAAAAATTACTTGTATTAAATAATAAATATGTTGAAAAATGTAAAATGCAAACTGAAAACGAGCTTGCTAGAAGAGCTTGGTAGTGGCCTTCGTTGTGATGCTCTTCTTGCAGGTGGTCAAAATCCCCATCTTGGAAAAGTGATCAACAACAACGAAAACATTGTCATTTCCTCATTTGGTGGATGGAAGGTATGACATGTAGTCCATTGAGATGGATTCCCAAGGCCTATCGAGAATAGGTAGAGGAGTGTACATGCCTTGTTTCTTAGTGGTTGGTTTGGAAATAGTGAAGATAGTGCAGAACCAAATATACTTGCTGGCATCCTGTCATAGTTTCGGCCAATAGAAATGGTTTTGCAACTCTACCATTGTTTTTTCCATGCTGAAATGTCTTGCCACCCGACTGTAGTGGGCTTCCCAAATCAACTTTTCTTTCTCGCTTGATTGAACGCAGAGATGGCCCAGATGGCACAACAACTCATCCTTAAGATGGAAATTCGTGACAACTGTGTCTGTGCCCAATATATGGTAGGTGTTGGTGAAGTAAGGATCTATCTCATAGAGGTGGGGCCATCCAGAGGTCTCATGGCCACAAGAATCTAACACTGTGGTGAGTTCTGTGACTAGAGGTTGGCTAAAGAAATCAACGACTCAGTTGGTACTTCCTATTTTATACTTGATGTTGAGGTGGAACTGCTACAAATATGTGGACCACTTATGATGGAGGTCATTCTACAATTTTCCTTATGTCTGCATGAATTGTAGTGGCTTATGATAAGTTTGGATGATTGTCTCCTTCCCGAGAATGTAATGCCTCCATTGGCAGTAGGCTTTCACAATGGAGTACATTTATTTTTTGCAAGTAGGGTACTTATAGATGACATATGATAGTGTATCACTATGATAGGATATGGGGTGGCTGTGTTGAGTGATGACTGCGCCCATAGCATAGATTGGAGCATATTTCTCAATCTTGAAGGGTTATTGCAGGTCAGGTAATGAAAGAACTGGGGCTGAGCACAAGCGTTGCTTCAGATCATCGAACGATTTCTGTTGGGACAGGCCCCACACAAATTTTTCCTTGTTACCACCCCTAGTTATTTGGCTGAGGGCTCATGCAGATAGAAATTGGTAAGGCCTAAGAAGCTCTGAATCTCAGTGAGTGTGGTTGGGGTTTTCCAGTCACAGATGATTGGATCTTTGTTGTATCAACATGCACACCATGTGCATCAATAATGTAGCCTAGGTATTGGACCCTATCCATGCCGAAGGATCATTTTTCCAAGTTTGCATATAGCTTATGCTTCCATAGAGTGTGGAAAACCTACTGAATATGTTGCAAGTGTTCTGCCCAAGTTTTGTTGTAGATGAGGATGTCATCCAGATACACCACCACAAAAGAATTTGTGAAAGGCCATAAGATATAGTCCATCATCCTCATGAAAGTTTTTGGGTCATTTTCCAAACTAAAGGGCATGACCAGCCATTAAAAAATACCTTCTTTTGAATTGAAGACAATTTTCCATACATCTGTCTGTTCTGTTGAGACTTGATGGTAGCCAGACTTCATATCAATCTTACTCAGTTAGTATTTGGCCCCTTTGAGCTCATCAAGGAGATTGTCAATTCGGGGAATTGACTATTGGTTCCTGAATGTGATTTTATTTAGGGCCCCGTAATCAATGCAGAGTTGACAGGTCTCGTCTTTCTTCTGCACTAACATGATTGGGCTTCCACAAGGTGATGAGATGGGTCGAATGTTTCCCTTGTGGAGAATTTCTTGGATTTGATGTTTGATCTCCTCATTTTCTATCAGAGAGAGGTGATAGACTGGCCCATTGGGTAGCGATGCATTAGGGGTTAAATCGATGGGATGCTTGACTTGACAATATAGAGGTACCTCAGTAGGTGATGAGAAGATGCATTTGTATTCTTCCACAGCCTTATCCACTTGATTTTGTTGCATGGAGAGGTCGGTTTCATAGGTCATGGATGTGGCTGCAACCTTTCGCTCACTTTGAGAACGAATCACGAAGAATAAAAAATTACCAGTCTGAGAAATGACCTTCCTGCGTTGCTTGGTAGAGATCAAGGAAATAACAGTAGGTGGGACTACCTCGGGTATCCTGGACAATTTCTTGTTCAAAGTAATAATAATACTATGAGGTCTAGACTCATATACAACATGATGTTTCCATAAATAAGGTTAGCCCAAAATAACATCACAAACTTCAAGGGGAGCAACATCACACAATACCTCATCTTTGAATGACTTGTTTTCGTATGACAGGCGACACTATTGGCTGATGTGAAGATTGCTTCCTTGATGGAGCCATCTGATAGTGTAGGGTTGTGGGTGTGGTGTTGTCAGCAGGGCTAGCTGCTTGACAACCTTTCCTAAAATGAGGTTATTCTAGTTATCACTATCAACGATGAACTGCATTTTAGTGCCTTTCACTCACATATGTGAATGAAAGAGGCACTCTCCTTCCTTTGGCTCATCAGGTTCACCGAGTTGGATCTTGGTGGTAGCAACGGTGGCACTGGGTTCTGTGTTAATAATTTGTCTCCCCTTTTCTAGTTCTAACTCAAATTTCGAACTCACATCTGATTCAAAGGTTTTTAACTCAACCACCAATGACTGCGTTGAGTGGAAATCAACAGTGTTATTCTAGGGCCTCTTATGGAAGTCTCACCACTTCAAGGTATCTTTCTTAATATTCCCATTGCCCTTCTTTTCTTGCATCTTGGACTGGTTGTCTTGAGTTTTCCAATATTTGATCTGTCTTTTGTTCTACAGGTTGGGGTTTCCCTTGTCGTGCTTCTGCTGTGAGGGATTTCCAGACCCAAACTTTTGTGTCTCTTATTTAAGCTTTTTCTTGATTTTGACGACATATCAATAGGTTGCACCGAAGGATGAGATGTCCAAAAAATCCATTTCCATATTGATGTATCTATGAAGACCGCCACGGTACTTGAGCATAAGATGTTTCTCATAATATTTGATACCCAACTTGGTGTGCATGGTATGTAAGACATTGGTGAACTATGGCACTATTTGGTCTCTTTCCTACCACAATGTGGTCCATCTTGTATACAAGTCATCATAACTTCCAACAAGGTAGCATTGTTCCTTAATCGTATCCCTGAAGGAACCCCAAGTGGGTTCAAATGAAAATAATGTGGACTAGGGATGATTTTAAGGATGGAAATTTGTTTTAAAATGTAGAAAACTTAGTGAATCTTACTAATCCTTCATATCCCAACTATAAATGTTTAGCGGTATTTTTGTAAAAATATTCAAATTTATAAGGATTTTATATAGTTTTTATAAAAGTTTGGCGATTTTTAAGGTAAAATAATTTTATCTTATAGAATTTGGGCGAATAATGTTTAAAATAATGAATCTCGTTTTTGGAAAAACCATGGAAAATTAGCCCATGAGCAAAATTTAGCCCCTAAAATCATCCATGATGTGGACCCCTCTATTTTATTTTTCTCATAGAAAGTCTCCCACCAATATTTGACACGGGGGATGGCCTTGAGGAGCACAAATGTAATCTTTTCTCTATCGAAAAAGTTGTGGACAAAAAAAATACCCCTCTAGAAGGTTTAACCATTTATCTATGGCATCCACATCTATTTGACCTTCAAATATAGGAATATAAAAATTGATATGTACCTTGAAGGGGGTGGCGCCTCCACTTGAGGTGGATGCGTCGATTTTCAACATCCATAAAAGGATCTATGCAAAGTTGTCCATCATCTTGTTCCTTTGTCGCTCAAGGGCTTCCTCCAACAACATTTTGAAAGGATCTCATGTCTCGTCATCTTTCTTTTCACTCACCATTGGAGGTTTTTTGGGCATTCCAGAGAATTTGTCCTCAAGAGAAACAAGATGGAGACCCAACTCTCTATACCTTGACCGCGTCGGGGACATGTATTAAAAAAAACGACAAGGAGAAGAGCACTTTGATTCCACTAATCCAGATTTAGGAGAGGAATGAAATGAAACCACATATTTATGACATCAACAGAGATAAATAGTGAACAATAACATAGATATAGTAAAACTTGACTTCTATTAAATAATAAATATGCTTAAAACTGTAAAATGCACAATGAAAACAAGCTTGCTAGAATGGTGGCAAATTATCTCTGAGAAGAGATGTGACGGATACTCTAATTTGCAAGAAAATGAGTACAATGAGGCTCTGAAGAAATTTTTACAATAAACATGAATGGAAAAACCCTAGACATCCAAAAACCTAATCCTAGGAGATGAAGTGCCAAAAGTCATGTGGGCCCCATTGGGGTAAGTTAGTACATCAACTTCTCAAGGTTGTAACGTTTTCATATGATCTTCGTTTAGGGTGCACGATAGTTCGTTGGAAAGGTATTGACGAAGATATTCATTTAGGGGGTTGAATCAAGGCCTTTGGATATAATTGAGGTGCCAAATCATGCAAAAAAATGTTTAGGCCATCAAAATTGTCCCAAAAGTTTAGGAACTGAAAAACTGCTAAAAATAATAAGTTGCCAAAAGAACTGTTTTGAGCCAGTTGGACAAGGTGGGTGGCCACTGAGATCCTCCTAGATCAAAAACTTTTATTTCTTTTGTGTGCAATTGTATTGAATATTTTTTGAGGCAAAAAGAAGGTTTTTTCGGACAAGCACACATTTCAAGGAAAATTGTAAAAATAGAAAAACTCTCCTCCTTCATAACATTTTCTACATAATTTTACATTAGCTCATTTAGTTGAAATTTAATTGATTTAACAAGTGTTGCATGGAAGCGCAGTCCCTGCCAGGTTGGAAGGGGAGTAAATGCATGGGTTGCAAGTTGAATTTAGTATTCCCGAATTAGTTTTATTTGAAATTTATCAAAAAATATTAATGTCTGGTACATGAATGAAGGTTCTGAGGATCTAAGTTTGATAGTACATGAAATATTTAATACATAACCAGTCTAACCCAAAAATTACGGAGTAGCGGGTTAGCAGAGTTGCGGGCTCACATTTCTCATTTTTTATGGGTAGCGTGTCCCGTGAAATACATTTTGCATCCAACACTTCCGTCATATACATTTTTCACCCAACAATTCTGTCATATACATGAGACAATAATTTATAGAATATTATAACATTGTACCAAGATTTATAGTAATTTGTATAATGTTATAAAACTTGATACATTTTGCACGAAACAATTATGGAGTCACGGGTTGGCAGAGTCACGGGTTCACACTTTCCATGTCCACCATGTTACGTGATATACATTTTGCACCAAACACTTTCATCATATACATTTTTCACCCAAGAATTTTGTCATATACATGAGACTGAGTAATTTATAGAATATTATAACATTGTATGGAGATTTATAGTAATTTATATAATGATATAACATGTTTTACTTGATGAATAGTATAAACAATTATTTAAATTTTATTCAAGATTTTTTTTTATAAGTAAGATTGTATAAAAGTCTGTCAAAAATGAAGGACTACAAAGAATTTCCATGGTTTGAAGCTATAAATACTAAGCTTCCCTGAGAGGAAACCAACTCAGCCAGCCGAACCACTTCATAACTTAAGTCTAGACTGTTACTGATGCAAAAAGAGTTCAAAATTATGGCCCCTAAGGGTGGTCATTACAACTATGGAAAGTGTAGATAGCATAACTATAATAACCATGAATAAATGCATGAAAGGTTTCCATGCACATGACAAAACAATAGACAAAAAAAATAGGCAGATCACTGGTATGGGTTGTAGTGCGGCGACGTGGCCATGTAGAATGCGCCAAATTTTGTGTCCCTAGGAAGAGGTGACTCTTCCTCGACTGATGTCCGGTCCAGTTGCATGGCGTCCTCCGTCTGTGATGGCACATGCTCTTCCTTATGGACATCCTCCGGTCGTGATGGAAGCCTCTGCTCCTCCCAGTCTGCCTCTACGTGGAACAAAGTTTACAGTGCCAACACTGGTGGCGAGTTTGTTGCTAGTTGGGATATTTTTGATTAGGATGCCTCTGCTAGGAGGTGATGAGCACCCTGTAACGCAGAGAGAAACTGCAGGATTTGCAGGGTTTTCCATCCAGGGTCTCTAGGCGGAACCGAAAGTCATCCATGTCCTGACGTAGGTCGAATACCAGGCTCTGCACCAGTGCAAGGCATTTTTTCCACTCACATTTCAGGTCAGAGTTGGAATCGGCTTGAGATTTGGGTTTCCATCGTGAATTTTGACTGGCTTCCGGACCATCCATTTGAAATTGGGCGTCGTGAGGATGGTCCTAAAGAGACTGGGTGGCTAGAGAGTTGGGAGGGGCCAAAGGGCATGTGTATGAAACAAATGTTGAATTGCCTAAAGGTCCTGGGTTGTAGTCTAGTGAGGCCCCTGAGCAGTCCAACCCCTCCATTCTGTTGGCAAGGTACGCAGGAAGGGGCAGGAAAGAAGTGGGAATTTGAGTCGACTACACTAGGGAGGAGGATGAGGTGTCCGAAGAGGAGGAGGATAATAGGGAGGGATCATATAGGGGACGAAGGACCAGGTGGGGTCGGTTTGACTGGTAGGATGACCCGTGTTTCAAATTCCCTCATAACAGGGGCATCTTCGGTACAGTGGGAGATATAAAATGCACCAGGAATAGAGCAGGAGAGGAGAAAAGAAGAGCACGGAAAGGTTGGGTAGGAGGTCGAGGTCTGAGAATAAAACCCAGGAAATAATGAGCCATCTGGAGCTGTTGGAGGAATTGAAATAGGCCGGGGAGCTGGTCATGTTCCATAAATGGTCGCACACATAGAGTAAAGGCCCAACAAAGGTATTGGTTCGTCGAAAGGATGTGAAGGTAGAGCAGGGTGCACTGAGAGTAATGGCACCCTGCCTTGAGCGAGTTGAACTTAAATTCATGAGGCAGGTGGGAGGGACTGGCACATGGTATTCACGTGGTCAACGCCACAGAGGATCGCTCATGGATGCTCTTCTCGGCCCCTATGCTCTAGTAGCACCCCATCCACAGGAAGGGAAATAAATGCAATGAAGTACAGACATGTGGACAGGAAATTGAAGTACATGGGCACATGGGCAAAAACCAGAAAAAAGAGTGGTAATGTCTACTACATAGGTTTGTTGACAAAAAATGGGAAAACAATTATCGTTCCTCACTTAGTTTTCTTTAAAAGAAGGGATCGTGGACACAATAGAAATTGAAATTTATGAAATGAAAGGTTCCTGGACAACATAATTTATACATACAAAATATGTAATTTTACAAAGCAGATCCCTCATTCAATACTTAGCCAGTTTTTGGATGGAGGGTTCTCGGGATGTCGGGCTGAAAATTGGGCTTGTGTTCTTCCATGCCCTACAAAAAACACTGATAGTTCAGCGATATACAAACTGAAAATCAGACTTGCGAACTATTATAATTTTAAGGGCATCATGTCCAAAAAAAATTTGCATTCGCAAAATAGTATTCTTTACATATGTTTTACATACGCTCGTGGACGAAAAAACATAAAAAAACTAGTAGTAACGTCTGTTACATAGGTTCGTGGAGAAGAGTACAAAAAAAACTAGCATTCCTGAAATAGCTTTTATTAAAACAAGGGTTCATGGACACAAGAAATTGAAATTTATGAAATTAAAGGTTCCTGAACAGCAAATATATACATACCAAAGATGCAATTTTATAAAGAAGATATTTACTTTTATACATATGAAATATGTACTTTTATAGAGTATGGGGTTGGCATTTTATAGAGCATGCACGGAGCCCTGAATTCGTACTTAGCTAGTTTTTGCATCGTGGGTTCTTGGGCTGGCGGGTTGAAAAATGGGCCTTTTTTGTTCCGTGGCCTACAAAGAATACCCAAAGTTCCGCGATATACAAATTGACAAGTGGAGTTCAGACTATTTGAATTGTAAAAAATAGTGGTAATGTTTGTTACATAGGTTTGTTGACAAAAAACAAAAAAAAAGTTAGCATTCCTGACTTAGTTTTATTTAAAAGAAGGGATCGTAGACATAATAGAAATTTAAATTTATGAAATGAAAGGTTCCTGGACAACATAATTTATACATACAGAATATGTAACTTTACAAAACGGAGCCCTCATTCCATACTTAGCTAGTTTTTGGATGGCAGGTTCTCAGGATGTCTGGATGAAAATTGGGCTTTTGTTCTTCTGTGCTCTACAAAAAGCATCGATAGTTCCACGATATACAAACTGACAATTAGAATTTTGGATTATTAGAATTTTAAGGGTATCGTGTCCAAAAAATTTAGCATTGGGCCTCTGTTGTTTTGTGGCATACAAAGAATACCCAGAGCTCCGCGATATACAAATTGACAAGTGGAATTCGGACTATTTGAATTGTAAAAAATAGTGGTAATGTCTATTACATAGGTTTGTTGACAAAAAACAAAAAAACAATTATCATTCTTGACTTACTTTTCTTTAAAAGAAGGGATCGTGGACACAATAGAAATTGAAATTTATGAAATTTAAGGCTCTTGGACAACCTAAATTATACATACAAAATATGTAATTTTACAAAGTAGAGCCCTCATTCCATACTTAGCCAATTTTTGGATGGCAAGTTCTCAAGATGTCGGGCTGAAAATTGGGCTTTTGTTATTCTATTCCCTACAAAAAGCACCGATAGTTCCGCGATATACAAACTGACAATAGGACTTGTAGACTATTATAATTTTAAGGGCATTGTGTCCATACCAATGATGCAATTTTATAAAGCAAATATTTACTTTTATACATATGAAAATATGTACTTTCAAAGAGTATGGGGATCACATTTTATAGAGCATGCATAGAGCCCTGAATCCATACTCAGCCAGTTCTTGCATCACAGGTTCTCTGGATGTGGGACTAAAAATTGGGCTTTTTTTGTTTTGTGTCCTACAAAAAAGCACCGATAGTTCTGCGATATACAAATTGACAATCGAAACCTAGTTTTTTGCATTGCGGGTTCTTGTGATGGCAGGCCAAAAAATGGGCCTCTGATGTTTCGTGGACTACAAAGAATACCCATAGTTCCGCAATATACAAATTGACAAGTGGAGTTCAGACTATTTGAATTGTAACGGCCTCTGTGGAAAGCAGTAAGAAGGATAGGTGGTAAAGATAAAGTAGCGAACACAATTTTATGACATTTATATAGAAAAAATAATAAAATGTCTTACATATTCCTGTAAATTTAAAGAAACACACACACACACACACACACACACACACACACATATATATATGTGAAATATGATATGTAAAATTCCAGTGAGTGATTTACCGCATATGTAATTTTGAAAATGACCAGGCAGGGAAAAATATGCATAATTTATACATACAAAATATGTAATTTACAAAGTAGATATTTATTTTTATACATAGGAAATATGTATTTTTATACAGTATGGGGATGAGATTTTAAAAATCCTGGATGGAGCCCTCATAGCATACTTTGCTAGTTTTTGGATGGCGGGTTCTCGGGATGTGGGGCTGAAAATTGGGCTATTGTTGTTTCGTGTCCTACAAAAAAGCACCGATAATTCCGCGATATACAAATTGACAATAAGAAGCCATTTTTTGCATCGTGGGTTCTCGGGTTGGTAGGCTGAAAAATGGGCCTTTGTTGTTCCATGGCCTACAAAGAATACCCAGAGTTCCACGATATACAAATTGACAAGCGAAAATCAGACTATTTGAATTGTAACGACCTCTGTGGAAAGAAGTAAGAAGGACAAGTGGTAAAGATAAAGTAGTGAACACAATTTTATGACATTTATATAGAAAAAATAATAAAACGTCTGACATATTACTGTAAATTTAAAGAAACATATATACATATATATATATATATGTGTGTGTGTGTGTGTGAAATGTGATATATGAAATTTGAGTGAGTGATTTACCACATATGTAATTTTGAAAATGACCAGGCAGGGAAAAATATGCATAATTTATATATACAAAATATGTAATTTACAAAGTAGTTATTTATTTTTTATACATAGGAAATGTGTACTCTTATACAGTATGGGGATGATATTTTAAAGAGCATGGACGGATCCCTCATAGCATACTTTGTCATAATTTGGGTGGTGGGTTCTTGGGATGTGGGGCTGAAAATTGGGCTTTTGTTGTTCTGTGTGCTACAAAAAGCACAGATAGTTCCATGATATACAAATTGACAATCGAACTTGGGAACTATTTGAATTTTAAGGGCCTCATGTAAAAAACAATTAGCATTCCCGTAGTTTTTTTTACGTAGGGTCATGGACAATAAAACACAAAAAAAATAGTAGTAACACCTGTTACACAGTTTCGTGGAGAAAAGCACAAAAAAACCAGCATTGCTGAATTAACTTTCCTTAAAACAAGGGCTCCTAGAGAGAAGAAATTGAAATTTATGAAACTAAAGGTCCATGGACAACATAAATTATACATACCAAAGATGTAATTTAAAAAAGAAGCTACTTACTTTTATACATACGAAATATGTACTTTTATAAACTATGGGGAGGAGATTTGATAGAGCATGGACAGAGCCCTGAATCCATAGTTAGTCAGTTGTTGCATCGAGGGTTATGGGGCTGGCGGGCTGAAAAATGGGCCTCTGTTGTTCCATCACCTACAGAGAACACCCAGAGTTTGGCAATATACAAATTGACAAGCGAAATTTAGTCTATTTCAATTGTAACAGCCTCTGTCGGAAACAGTATAAAGGACAGGTAGCAAAGATAAAGTTGTGAACACAAATTTATGACATTTATATATGTGTGTGTGTGTGTGTGAAATTTGAGTGTGATTTACGACATATGTAATTTTGAAAATGACAAGACAGAGAAAATTATGCATCAAAAAGGAAGAGAATTGAAATAAAATAAACAAAATGTCTTCACATTGAGCATAACTGAAGATAAAAATGTAGCAACACATAAATATATGAGGAGACAAAAGAATAGTTTTATTTCGAATATATAAAAAAAAGAATACTTTGTTACATATTCTTGGAAATTTAAATGCATTTGTCATATAGACTGGGATTGGGGCTCCCAAGGAGCATAAGAGAAATATGTACAAGAAATAGGACTGGAAAGAAGAAGTGGGACATGGTAGAGTGTAATGCCTGAAAAGTAGAAATTCTAGGATAACAGACATTGGTTATAGATTTATATTTAGAAAAGGTAGAATAAATGGATTGATAAAGAAAGGACTATGACTATACACTTACAGGCATGTTACATATAAGAATTTTTTGTATTTGTTTGTTGATGCGTATTACTGTTGATTTTCGTGGCCGACCTGCTTCAATAACTGGACTGATAAACAAAGGATGTATAGGAATGTTCCAAGAAGGAATTTTTCTATTTGCTTGCTGATGTATTTTCCTGTTGAATTTTCTCAGTGACCCACTTCAAGTTCTCTTCAACATAGCTTCTCAAGGGGGCGACGTTGATGTAATTCCATATTTTAGTGTTGAAAAGTTCATTTTATAATTTGGTTACATCAATAGAAAAATTACACAGAAACTGATAAATGTCTCCATTCTACACCGAATAGCGGACTAGCCAGTTCTCTAGGTCTTCCTCACGATATTCAAGAATCCTATAAAAAATTTCTAGAGACAAGGCCTTAAAATTATCAAGTTGTTTATCGAAAACTTTCTTGGTCAACGCCAATGTGTTGACGATTAAGCTAGGGTCTTGAAAGTTGTTTTTTCTTCCTACTAAGTTTATTTTGGCCAGTTTTTTGACTAATGTTTCTTTCTTTCATATTGTTTGCTCACATGACTAGACGCTGAGATACAGGTTGTTCACCTTTTCTTTCCAGCATGCTTCTAATTGAATGAGCCATTTTGTGGACGGGGGATCATGTTGTATTCTAGTTGTTTTTGGCATGTTGTTGACATGAAAGGAAAAACAGATGACCGTGTCCAAATAGAAAGTTTCTTCATTTTTTAAATTCGTCTGCAGAAGTTGGAGCAAGTTATGTGCTCTGCTTCCCTCTGAATCCATATTTTGTGATGTTTCCCAGGTCGTAGTAATCATTTCCATTATTTTGTTGATATTTTTCTCCACATATCCTCTATAGGATACCAGGAAGCTAGAGGAGCCTTTTAGATTTGTTGCAGGGGTGCAGAGAGTCGAAGGTATGGCTATTGCCAAAGGACTGCCAAACAATGGCATAGGAAACAAAGCTTCTTCTAATTCCTTAATCCGGTCCTTTACTTTGGCATTCTTGCCCTCAATGAATCCAAAGGAGTCATGAAGATCTTCTCCGGTTGGCATGTGAAGTTGAGAGACTTTCGACACCTGCGTATTGGCAAGGTCAAGTTCTAAACGATATTTTATTTTCTTACTTTTGACATCCTTTTTTTCAATAATTAAGTTCTTTGATTCACTTTCAAAAACAACACTCTGGAATACAAAGGATTCATCTTCGTAAAACATTTTGGTATCAACTATGTCCATTGGGAAGCCATGTTGAATTGGGTCTCCGAGCTGATCAAGTTTGTAGAATATGCTATCTAGATTAACGTCAAGACCCATGTTTTCACCCTAAATTTTGGGCTGGTTTGCCTCCCCTGCAATTGTTTTTCCCTTTTCCTTCACCAGAAGCATGCCAAAACTATCAAATTTATGAAGGACTATTAATTTTTGGACCTCAGGCACGAAGATGTTCATTGCATATGCACATAACTGTTGTGGAACTGCCGCCAGTAGTTTACTTTGTACTTCACGTCCTTGGCCAACAACTTTCTTTCTTGGAACTGGCCTTTTCTAATTTTCACCCGTATGCAGGAGAGAACTTGCTCTATTACTATGCACATTATTTTCAAAAACAAATTTGTTATGTGACAGCAGAAGCAACCGCTTGAATGTAGCATCTCCCATCGGACTATTTTATGATAACTAAATTGTTCTATGATATCATTGACACACGCATCTCCATAGACGAGTGTTTGAAAGTTCATTTCCTCATCGAATTTGTCCTTGAATATTCCAAGTGAACGTTGCCCCTCAGCAGGTGCAATTTCAACAATCTTTTCTTGCAAATCATGATTACACTATGAATCAGTGAATCCATGCAGCAATGTCTCAACAGGCATTTCATTCTCTGATTCATCACTTGTATCAAATTCAATAGGATTTTCGAAAGTGTCTATAGAGTTGCCATCCTCTTCTGCAAGAACACTTTTCTAGTTGTCATTTATACAAATGTTCTATGCTTTGTACAGGGCCCTTGAGCATAATTCCTTTAATGCTTTCATAACAACATGCACACACACCTTTCCTATCTGATAGGAATTTTTTCATCGCAAGAGTCTTTTCAGAGCCACAACAATTGTCACTGTATTGTTAATGAATTGTGGAAAGGCTCTTTGCACAACATCTACTTGAACAGGAACATTAATAATTGATCTTGTTAAGCCCATCTGGGGTCGTTTATAGCCCCAAGGCCTGATTTGAACAAATGCAATTCGGAGAGAGACAAGTCTCTCCTCAAGTTTCATAAGTGAACTTGCATCTGGTAGTGGTGCATTACATCTTATTTGGTCAGGGGTTGAAAACTATGGCAATTTTCCACTTTCAAGCGACCGTTTGCATGGAAGACAAATTTTTCCACTGGAAAATGTTGTATCGTGCGCTGTCAACTGGAGGTATTTTGCTTGCAAAGTAGCTATGAAAGACTTGTTTTTTTTTTTTCATAAATTCAGTTGCTCACAAATTGCACATGCAGTGGAAGGAGTATCTTTAATTTGTTTCATGTACGTTTGTCTTGCATTTTTCTTTCGCAGGGAAGTATGGATAGAAACTATTTCCTGGTTTTCATTACGAGTAGTCCATGGTGTTGCTACTAGCGCACGAAATGTGATGGTTGCATGACCATTCTGGGATATGTGACCACACATGTTTCTATTGTTTTGTGCATGGACAAGTTTCTTTAGATTGTGATATGTGGCTTTCTATCTAATAGAAAGCATGGAAATGCATTTCTTTCTCTTGTGCATGACCTCTTTCAAGTTGTGGTAACTTACTCTATGTTTCTTTCCCAAGGGCACAATGAATTGATGGAAATTGGGATGAATTTCACTCCAACCTATGTGTTGATAACCTAGTCTACATTTTTTGTTCAAGGCCTCTGTGGCCTCATCACAACTAGGATGAATTTGACGCATAGTTTTTTTCAAGTTGTGATAACTTACTCTAGGTTTTTTGTTTAAGCCTTGTATGTGATCATCACAAATGTGATGAATTTCACCCATAATTTTTTTGTTCATTCCCTCTATGGCCATATCACACCCAAAAAGAGTTTCATTCTCACTAAAAAGCATGCCACGTGTATGAAGATTCGATGCAGTTTGGGTGGCATGGACATCCAACCCTGAACCATCGATATGTCAAAGAAAAGTTTCATAATGGATATGTTTTGTATATGTTTTCAACGAGAGGATGTCAAATGTTCGATCATAATTTGAATCAATAAAGAAGGAATCGATAGTGCCATCTGGCAATGCTGACCAAACCTGGATATTTACTATGAATATCATAGACAACCATTGTAAACAGAATCTGCAACCCTCCACATTCCCTTTTTCATATGGAAACATCATGTTTACAAGGTATTCTTGCCAAGTTCCAACTCCAGGCATATTTTCCAGGAGATATAGCAAAAGGTGCTGATGCAAGCACTTAAAAGCCTGTTGGTTGCCACCTACAATTGCATTGCAAAAGGAATGAACAGTGTAAATCTACAACGACTTCACATCAAACTCCACTGCTACCAAACAACAAATCGCATTAAACAAACTATCTCCACAATTAGACACAACATTTGTTGCCAGCTGTAAACCATGACAATCTATGCGATGCATAATCTGTTCCAACTGTGATTCAAGGTCTTTGCAAAAGAGGGACAAGTAAATATGAGTTACTTCAACATTGCATATAGACATTTTTCTGTACAGGATTGGTTCACAATGACCACTGAGAACATTGGAATCATGGACCAAGATGCAATATGGATTGTCAGAGGCAACATTGTTGAATAGTAGATATCTTCTTTTTCTTGTCAATGACCATATTCCAACCAATATATTGAGCCAGTTAGACAACCACCATATAAAAAATGTGTCTCCCCAAAGTCCCCTCTCATGTGCATGAGGAGATGGATATGCAGACAATCGCATCTTTGAAAAATACGTAGCGACATCATGTATTTCGTGCAACTGCCGAAGAAAATCAGATTCTGGTTCGTATTCATAGGAGTTCAATGCCTCCACTTCGCCATTTTTTAAACATGCCAAGAAATAATCTATTAATACATTGCATAGCTCGGTCGACGAATATCGGAAATGCAACATAACTTGGAATGTATCGAAAAGGAAATCCCCTACAGTGTACGAGAATGCATCCAATCTAAAAAGGCCATTGCTATGCAAAGCCATGTCAATGTTGCCATGTATAATGGAGTGTGTATCTATTTCATACGACTTAACCTCTATTGCTTCTTCCATCTTCTGAACTCTGATTTTGAAGTTGTTTGTTAGATATTTTCACTTTCTCTGAAAATAGAGAAAGGGGGGGGGGGAAATAATAGCACCCCCCCAAAAAAAAAGGAAAGCAAAATAGGAAAACTACAAGCGCGAAACTGGGTACAAAACAGAAGAATCAACGCAAATAAATAACACCATAAATTTACTGGGCAGAAAGACAATAGGTGGGCACAATTTTCCAACCCACAAAATAAAAGCATTCACTGTCTCTACACTTTGGCTGATGGTTCCCTCTTCTAACATCTTTGAACTAATTTTCGAGAACCCCTTCACATTGCAATTTTTCAAATAGCTATGAACTTCGCAGCCGACATATCAAGACACATGGTTTCCAGGAACAGAAATGAAAATCATAGACAAATATGGTCTACAAAACAATTTGGAGGCAGGGACCCCCACCATTGAAAAACAACAACAGAGAAACTTACCCGTCAACGAGAGATGACAAGAAGCCAACCCTGAAAACTAGAAACCGCAATAACAGGTCCAACAGCTTGCAAAGTTGAAGAACAACAAACTAGTGAACAACCGCGAAGATGTCCACTGCAGTTGCAGGACCTGAACTTTGCAAAGTTGAATCAAACAAGAACAACAATCATGGAACCAAGCAATGAACAAGCATCAACCACTGGAGAAGCGATGTCGAGCATAAAAAAAATGGAACGAAACTATATCCCAACGCATTTGCACAATAAACATTTAACTTGTCAGGTAAACACTTAAGACTTTCAAGACAGCCTAAGGGCCTAACCCTGTACAAACATTTAAGAAAAAATCAGTGTGGAAGATTTGTTCTCTCAAAGCCCACAATAATAAAACAAAAATCACATATACTAATATGGTAGACAATGTATTTTAGCTAGCAGGAATTGCTAAAGGAAACATTCGAACTAATGCTAGCATTAATCCACCTTCAACCATTACATAAGAAAATATATGATTCTAAAAGACCATATACGATGAAATACTTTGGATATTCCAACATATATAACATTGGGAATAGCGAAGCTGGAAAAAAGACCTCCAATCTGTTGTCCAATCACATCTTCACAAACATGGTACTTTTTATTATATAAAAATCGACGGAAGATGTCAGACTACCATCAAAAAAATGGAATGAAATTGTATTCCAACGCACTTGTACAATAAACATTTAAGATTTCCAGACTTGTTAGGTAAACACTTAAGACTGTCAGGACTGTCTAAGGGCCTAGCCCTGTACAAACATTTAAGAAAAAAATGCAGCATGGCAAGCCTCTTCTCTCGAAGCACGCAACAATAAAGCAAAAACCAGGCATACTAATATGGTAGACAATGTATTCAAGCTATCAGAAAATGCTTAAGGAAGCATTCAAACTAATGCTAGAATTAATCCACCTTTGACCAATGCATATGAAAATATATGATTCGAAAATACCATATACAATTCAAATACTTTGGATATGCTAACAAATATAACATTGGGAATAGCGAAGCTGACAATAAGACCTCCAATCCATTGTCCAATTAGATCATGACAAACATGGTACTTTCTATTATATAAAAATTGATGTTTTCACTTCCCTTGTTCCAACAATAGATAATATGCAAATATTTTTGGTCAATGCACAATTTAATACCAGGTCAACGATTTATCAATCACTAGAGTCCCTCTTTGCCTACAACAGGGACTAATAATAGGTCTTGAGTTCAAGTCTTTATTTTCATTAATTTACCTTTTGAAAAAGTTCAGTCAACTTTAAGTTATCACATAACTTTACTGTAAAGTGTATTTCACCTATATTATAAAAGTGGATGACTATAAAGTATCTTTAGTGTTTCTTTTTAAAGATATTTTTTGTATGCAATGTTAATTTAGAAAAAAACTTATTTATAAAAGTGATTCTCACTTACTTTATAAAAGTGGGTCACTTCATATAAAGTAACTTATTTGTAAAAGTGAACTTATAGGAAAAGTTAGAGAAATAAGGGAATTTTTTTTCCACTCAACCACTTCATTGTGCATTGTTGGATGTATGGGCTGACCCAGGTTCTACCTTAGTTTCTCCAATGAAACCCTAGAAACCATCAACCCCTCTGGTAAACCAGAAGGAAACACTGTGCACAGAGTGCACAATGCAGTCTCACCTGAGATGGCTTATGGGTGATTGCATGACCCAAGTGTCTGCAATCATGAACGGGGTTGGGGATGTTATAATTCTTCTACTTTTTCTTTAACATACATATTATTATACCATTCATATAGATCTATCAATTATTTCATTCTGCATTATCAATATTGCATGCTACAATATATTACTCTAGCTATTCATCATTCATTCATAATTGTAGAAAAAACAAAACTACATCATTCAAACACATAACACATGATTTTAGTGTGGTTCACCCCTGGGGTACGTCCACAAATATCTTCTTCTTATTTATTATTCTTCATAAAAAATTCTTGCGCTCTGCGCACTGCATCAAAAGGTGCATTTAAAATTCACATAAGTGTAGTGAAAGTGAGGATGACCAGTGTCGCACCAAGCTCCTCACCTTGCGAACTGGCCCTCAATTATGATTCATTTGACTCCATCTCAGCTCCACAACTCTCAACCAAACTAGTACTGCAACCAAAAAATGTTTTCAAGACTCATGCCAAAAGATAATACTCTTCAATACAAGCCCTGCCCTATCTACCTCATGCATCCTCTATTTATATTAGAAAAATGGTTAAAAACCCTTACATCATACTCCAAAATACTAATTCTAAGTGGACTCAACTTGTCCACTTTCTAACTGCATTTTTTCATTAATCCACAATTTTGGCATGCTACTTTTCCTTTATTCATGTTGCATGATGCTTCTTTGGTCCATTCTGCCTCATTTTTTGCATTGTATATTGAACCTTACCCCAAAATTTCCTGCTCCAACAGGCCCCCAACACTTACATGTGGCTCGTACCGAGACACACAAGCAGTGTGTGCCTTCTGCACTGATTTCTCCAATGTCTGGAACTTATTTGTGAGTACATCCACTGTTTTCTTTGCATGCACACTCTTTTCTATAAAGGTCTCCACCACATATATTATTATGTGATCCTTTATCACCTCTATACTTTCCAAGTGAGCCTAATCCAATATGCCTTTCCCTATTTCCAATTATTCTATCATCTTCTCAGCTTTCTCCTGAAGTGGCTCCAATTGAGCCTACCATGCTTTCTTTTCCCCTTGTGAAACCCTTACCTATGCCTACAAGGTTTTCATATCCTCCGCTCTTTTTATCCTATCTGAAATACTCATCATATTTTGTCTCTTCTTCAAATCATGGACTGTGGCAATCAAATTCTCTTCCATTTGATCCAATTGTTGGATCCCTTCATCTTCTTTCAGGCTCGTCCATATTTGTGTCATCCTTTCATAGAGCTCTACTACTTCTTTTACTTACAACATGATAATACTTGTGTTCTTTGTTTCCTATTGTTCCCTCTCTAATCTGACCTCTAGAGGGGTGGTTGGTGTTAGCTTCAACAATAATTCTCTTATCTCTTGTTTATACCCATCCATCATCTGCGTTATTCTTTTTATCTTTTATTTCGCGTTGATCTCTCCTACTGGTGCGGTGTCTGGAATCATTTGGAAGAATTCTTCAAGTCTTTGATCTATTTTGTCTATGCATTGTTTTTCCGCCTCTCATTCGATCTACACTTATTTGAGAACTTCCTCTAGCACATGCTTCTCTTCCTTAG
>ML786190.1:19319-29831 GCA_009831015.1 Picea engelmannii | reverse complement strand
CCTCACTAAATTGTAATCAACAATCTAAAAGATCCTAAGCATGTCCTAGAAACTAGAATTGTTTATGATATTACCAGGTCATACAAATTTGGCAAATTTTGGTCATCATATTTTTCATCAATTTTTATTTGTTGTAGCAATGACTTGAGAAAACTTTGGCATGAATGAATTTTTCATCTAAACTATTTCTCATTATAATATCTATGTAATAAAAAATGGTGACTAATCATCCTCTCATTTCTTGCACAGATGGTGTTTGTGACAACTTGTGTTCTTGGAAAAAATCATCGGGACAATTTTGACAAATGTGCTTCCTGTCATGCCTTGACTCCTTTGCAACTTGTTCATATGATTTGTGTGGCCTTATTCCTTATCCTTCTTTCTCGATGTTCAAGTACCTCTTAAATTTCATTGATGATTTCTCTAGATGCACTTGAGTTTATTTGTTAAAACTTAAGAGTGGAAATTTTGACATATTTTGGGCCTACAAGGTCATTGTAGAAAAACAATCTAGACATCAATTGAAGAGGTTAATAATAGAAAATGGAGGTGAATAAGTTAACAACAATTTTTCAACTTACTTTACTACACAAGGTATTTAGATGCAACATACTATTCCATATACACCACAAAAAAATGGTGTTGCTAAGAGAAATAATGACACATTAAAGGAAATGACAAATTGTATGATCCAATTTAAGGGATTAAGTCTTCAATTTTATGTAGAAGCCATTAATTGTGCCAACTACATAGTGGATTGCACTTCCACAAAGGATTTTAAAAATATAACACTAGAAGAAGAATGGACTAAAATTAAACAACATGTAAGCCTCCTCCTTATGTTTGGAAATGAAGCATGGGATCACATTCCTGATTAGAAAAGGAAAGAATTAAGCCTAAAAGTTAGGAGTGCATTTTTGTTGGATATTCTAATGTAAATGGTTATAGACTTCTTCAACATAATTCCAAATAGGTTATTATTATAAGAGATGTTAAGTTTGATGAAATTCTCTCAGATTGATAGCCTAATTTGGTGTTTGTGTCATATTTATCCTTCAAGCCATATTTCACATCTATGCCATATTTTGTAGCACACCCATGAATCACTTACGGGCATATGTCACTGTAATTCACTCTGTCTCATACAAAACTTTCAAAATTTATTTTACTTAACTCATTATTCCTACGATGCCATTGATATATATTCCAAATAAGGCTCTCAAACTCATATGCAATATTATTCCCTGCAAGTGAACCACTTATTATATCCTAACAACTTATAATTCCATGCATAACTTACGTAGAGCACATATTGACATTCATAAATATAAATATGCACAACAATTGCATAATTAGGGACATAAAATATAGATTGTTCATGATCCGTATTTTATGAGAAGAACGAAATGAATACATATTATTAACAGGTGCTTAACACAAAATAATAGAGATATAGTAAAACTGGTTTTCTATTCAATAACGAAATAAGTTGAAACTGTAAAATGCAGCGGAAACAAGCTTGCTGGAATGGTGGCGACTTATCTCTGAGAAGAGATGTGACAACAGCACACATTCGCAAGAAGAAGGGTTGCAATGAGGCTCTGAAGGCCTTTTTACAATAAGAAAGAATGCCAAAAACCACAGACATCCAAAAACCTAACCCTAGGAGATGAAACGCCAAAAGTCATGTGGGTCCCATTTGGGTAAACTAGTACATCAACTTTCTGGGGTCGTAACGTTTGCATACGATCTCCGTTTTAGGCGTGTGATAACCCGTTGGAAACGTATCATCAAGGAGATTCATTTTGCGGGATCAATCATTCATTCAGCTATCATTGAGGAGCTCGATACCGAAAAACCTTCATTTAGGTCCTCAAAATGGCCCCGGAAGTAAAAACTGCTAAAAATAGTAAATTGCCGAAAATGTCAGAAAATTGTTTTGAGCCAGTTGGAAAAGGTGGGTGGCCACCAATATCCATCTGGATCAATCCTCCCTCCTTAGGAAGAAATGGTCTCCATTGCGTTGAGGTCCCCCATTAGATGAGGAAATTTCTACTGAATTTGGCCCAAGGTGAGCCACTTACCTTGGTGTAGGAGTTGCCCTGCTTTGACGACTCGATAAAGCTGGATCCTTTGTTGTCGAGTGCCCTTGATATGTCTGTCCACAATATGATCATTGGATGCTTGTTGTATGCAGTCACAGTTGATCTTTGTTGGTGTCAAGTATTCTTCTACTTCTGTGGTGTCCAATAATGGTGGGAAATAAGGGCGAAGGAGATGCACGTTGAACACTGGGTGCAGGCCAAGGAAAGGAGGAATTTTGAGCTCAAAAGAATTATCCCCCACGGCCTTGGTGATAGTGTATGGTCCATAATAGAGTGGTCGAAGCTTCTGACGGGGTCCTGTAAGGCGTTCTTTCTCCAAGTGCAACCAAACTTTGTCGCCCACCTGCAACTTATGCGGCACCCAGTGTTGATCATGGCGTTGTTTGTACTTGTCATTGGACTTCTGTAGGATATCCTGAACCTTTTGGCAGATGTGTTGGATCCTCTCAATGAACCGGATGGCTTTGTCACCTTCAGTTGGAGTAAGAGATGAGTCAGTCGAGGTGACCGCAAGGGGAATCGCAACATCTATGGAACCCAATGGCTGGAATCCCAAACCCACTTGAAAGGAGTTGTGGTCGATTGAGCTATGCAAGGCTCGGTTGTAGCTATGTTGGACATAAGGAAGGCTCTCATCCCATGTGCGAGGGTTATTTGAATTATACATGTGAAGCATATGCACAATCATTCGATTTACAACCTCAGTTTGGCCATCTGTCTAGGGGTGGAAGGCCGTGGATTTGGTGAGCTTGGTGTCCAACAGTGACCAGAGGCTCGACCAGAATGTGCTGAGAAATTGACTATCCCAATCTGAGACAATGGTTTGTGGGATTCCAAAATGTACCCAGACTCGTTCAAAGAAGAGCTTGGCAGTGGCCTCTACTATGATGCTCTTCTTGCAGGCAACTAGAATCGTCATCTTAGAAAAGCGATCAACAACCAAAAAAACAGAGTCATTTCCCCGTTTGATGGATGGGATGCCTGACATATAGTCCATCGAGATGGATTCCCATGGCCTGTCAGGAGTAGGAAGAGGGGTGTACAAGACCTATTTCTTAGTGGTCGGTTTGGCAATAGCGTAGGTAGTGCAGGACCTGATATACTTGCCGACCTCCTGTCGAAGTTTCGGCCAGTAGAAATGTTTCTGTAGCATTGCCACTATCTTTTTGATGACGAAGTGTCTTGCCACCCGATTGTAGTGGGATTCCCAGATCATCTTCACTCGCTCGCTTGATGGAACATAGATATGGCCCATATGACACAACAACCCATCCTAAATATGGAAATTATCGACAACTACATTTGCACCCAACATTTGGTAGGTGGTGGAGAAGTCAAGGTATGTCTCATAGAGTTGGGGCCATCTAGATGTCTCATGGCCACAAGTGTCTAGCACCGTGGTGAGTGTCGCGACTGGCAGTCTACTGAGGCAATCATCGACACGATTGGTTCTTCTTGTTTTATACTTGATGTTGAGGTGGAATTGCTGCAAGTATGTGGACCACTTTTGATGGTGGTCATTTTGCATTTTTCCCTGTGTCTGCATGAACTGCAGTGGCTTATGATCAGTGTGGATGATTGTCTCCTTCCCAAGAATGTAATGTCTCCACTGGTGACATGCTTGCACAATGGAGTGCATTTATTTGTCGTAAGTAGGGTACTTACAGACAGTGTCTCACTATGATAGGCCATGGGGTGGCTGCGCTGAGTGAGAACGACGCCCACATCATAGTCTGAAGCATCTGTCTCGATCTCAAAGGGAAGCTGTAGGTATGGTAGTGAAAGTACTGGGGCTGAGCACAAGCACTGCTTCAAATCATCGAAATCTTGTTGTTGGGACTGACCCCATGCAAATTTCTCCTTACCACCACCCCTGTTTATTTGGTTGAGGGTCCATGCAATATGCGAGAAACCCAACACGAACCTGCGGTAGAAATTAGTAAGTCCCAAGAAGCTCTGAAGCTTAGTGAGTGTTGTTGGGGCTGGCCAGTCACGGATGACTTGGATCTTGGTTATATCCACATGTACGCCATGTTGATCAATGATGTAGCCTAGGTAATGGACCTTGTCCATGCCGAAGGAGCATTTTTCCAGGTTGGCGTATAGCTTGTGCTGCCACAGGGTGTGCAAAACCTGTTGAATATGTTGCAAGTGTTTGTCCTAAGTCTTGCTGTAAATTAGAATGTCATCCAGATACACCACTACAAAATTATTGGTGAATGGTCGCAGGATATTGTCCATCATCCTCATGAAAGTGGTTGGAGCATTTGTCAAACCAAAGGGCATGACCAACCATTCAAAAAGTCCTTCCTTTTACTTGAAGGTAGTCTTCCATACATATGTCTGTTCTATCAGGACCTGGTGCTATCCAGACTTCAGATCAATCTTACTGAAGTATTTGGCCCCCGTGAGTTGATCAAGGAGGTCATCGATTCGGGGAATTGGGTACCGGTTTCTGACAGTGATTTTATTCAGAGGCCGGTAATCAATACAGAGTCGCCAGGTTCCATCTTTCTTCTGTACCAGCATGATTGGGCTCCCACAAGGTGGTGATCTAGGACGTATGTGCCCCTTGTGGAGTAGTTATTGGATCTATCTCTTGATCTCTTCATTCTCTAACAAAGAGCGACGATAGACTGGCCCATTGGGCAGCGGTGCGTTGGGAGTCAGATCGATGGGGTGCTTGACTTGGCAGTGTGGAGGTACCCCTATAGGTGAGGATAAGATATCTGACTATTCTTCCACGACCTTATCTACTTTCTTCTTCTGTGTGGAGAGGTCGGTCAGAGAGACCCTGTATGTGACTGTGATCTTTCGCTTATTCTGAGAGTGAATCACGAAGAAGACAAACTTCCCCATCTGAGAGATGACCTTCCTGGATTTCTTAGTAGAGATCAAGGAAATAGCACTAGGTGGGACTGCCTCGGGTATCCTGTACAATTTCCTGTTCAAAGTAATAATAACACTATGAGGCCTAGACTCATATACAACATGACGTTTCCATCAATAAGGTTGGACCAAAAGAACATCACAAACTTCAAGAGGGGCAACATCACACAATACCTCGTCTTTCAAGGGCTTGATGTCATACGACAGTCGACACTGTTGGTCGACATGGAGATCACTTCCTTGGCGGAGCCATCTAATGGTGTAGGGTTGTGGGTGTGGCATTGTTGGCAGGGCTAACTACTTGACAACCTCTGCTGAGATGAGGTTCTTCTGGCCACCGTTGTCAATGATGAAGTGTAGTGGGGTGCCTTTTACCCACATCTATGAATGGAAGAGGTGCTCTCCTTCTTCTGGATCGTCTGGTTCACCAGGCTGGATCTTGGTGGTAGCAACGGTGGCATTGGGTTCTGTGTCAATGATTTTTCTTCCCCTTTCTGGTTCTATCTCGGAGTTAGAATATGCATCTGATTCAGAGGCTTTCACTTCGGCCACCAGCGACTGCTTTGAGTGATAGTCAACAGTGTTATGCCAAGGGCTCTTATGGAAGTCGCACCACTTCCCGATATATTTCTTTGTATTTTCGGTGTCCTTATTTTCTTGCGGCTTGTACTGGTTGTCTTGATACTATCCATATTTTCTCTGTCCTTTGTTTGGTGGGTTGGGGCCGCCCTTTCCTGGATTTTGTTGTGAGGGGTTCCCAGGCCCAAATTGCCGCATCTTTTGTTTGAGCTTCTACTCGATTTTGACAGCATACCGGTAGGCCTCGCCCAAGGATGAGATGTCTAGAAATTCCATTTCGGTCTGGATGCATCTATGTAGAGCACCATGATACTTGAGCATTATATGTCACTCTGAATCTTTGATACCCAACTTGGTGCGCAAGGTATGGAAGATATTTGTGAAATCTAGCACTGCTTGGTCTCTTTCTTGCCGCAGTGTGGTCCATTTGGTATACAGGTCGTCATAACTTCCGACAAGGTAGTATTGTTCCTTAATAGCATCCTTGAAGGATTCCCAGGTGGCAGTGACTGAAAATAGTGAGGTTTCCTCTGTTTCCTTTTTCTCACAGAAAGTTTCCCACCAATCTTTGCCATGGGGAACGACTTTGAGGAGCACAAAAGTAATCTTTTCTCTATTCGAAAATTTATGAATATAAAAATACCCTTCTAGTAGATTCAACCACTTGTCTACAACATCTACGTCTATCTGACCTTCAAATATAGGAATATCAAAGTTTATTTGTACCTTGAAGGGGGCGACGCCTCTGTTCGAAGAAGATGCATCGCCTGTTGGTAGTCGCCGAAGGATTTGCGCGAAACTATCCATCATCTTGTTCCTCTATTTCATGAGGGCTTCCTCAATCAACAATTTGAAAGGATCTCATGTCCCATCATCTTTCTTTTCTCCTACCATGGGGGGTTTCTTGGGCATGCAAGAGCTTCTATCCTCAAGAGAAACAAGCTCGAGACCCAACTCTTTATACTCCGACCTTGTTGGGGACATGCATTAAGATGACAAGGAGCAGACCACTCTGATACCAATGATCCGGATTTTATGACCATAATGAAATGAATACAGATTATTAATAGGTTCTTAACACAAAATAACAGAGATACAGTAAAACTGGTTTTCTATTCAATAACGAAATAAGCTGAAACTGTAAAATGCAGCGGAAACAAGCTTGCTGGAATGGTGGCAGCTTATCTCTGAGAAGAGATTTGACAGCAGCGCACATTTGCAAGAAGAAGGGTTACAATGAGGCTTTGAAGGTCTTTTTACAATAAGAAAGAATGCCAAAAACCTAACCCTAGGAGATGAAACGCCAAAAGTCATGTGGGCCCCGTTTGGGTAAGCTAGTACATGAACTTTCTGGGGTCGTAACTTTTGCATACAATCTCCATTTTAGACGTGTGATAGCCCGTTGGAAAGGTATCTTCAAAATATCCCCGGAAGTAAAAACTACTAAAAATAGTAAATTGCCAAAAATGTCAGAAAACTGTTTTTAGCCAGTTGGAAAAGGTGAGTGGCCACCGATATCCATCTAGATCAATCCTCCCTCCTTAGGAAACAATGGTCTCCATTGCATTGATGTCCCCCATTAGATGAGGAAATTTATGTTGAATTTGGAAATTTCTACTGAATTCTGAGAGCGAATCACGAAGAAGACAAACTTCCCCATCTGAGAGATGACCTTCCTGCATTGCTTAACAGAGATCAAGGAAATAGAACTAGGTGGGACTACCTCGGGTACCCTGTACAATTTCCTGTTCAAAGTAATAATAACACTATGAGGTGTAGACTCATATACAGCATGACGTTTCCATAAATAAGGTTGGCCCAAAAGAACATCCCAACCTTCAAGAGGAGAAACATCACACAATACCTCATCTTTGAAGGGCTTTATTCCGCATGACAGTCGACACTGTTGGTCGACACGGAGATCACTTCCTTGGCAGAGACATCCAATGGTGTAGTGTTGTGGGTGCAGCGTTGTTGGCAGGGCCAACTACTTGACAACCTCTGCTGAGATGAGGTTCTTCTGGCTACCACTGTCAATGATGAACTGCAGTGGGGTGCCTTTTACCCACATCTGTGAATGGAAGAGGCACTCTCCTTCTTCTGGCTCGTCTGGTTCACCAGGATAGATCTTGGTGGTAGAAATGGTGGCATTAGGTTCCGCGTCAATGATCCGTCTTCCCCTTTCTGGTTCTGTCTCGGATTCAGAATCTGCATCTGATTCAGAATCTTTCACTTTGTCCACCAGCGATTGCTTTGAGTGACAGTCAGCAGTGTTATGCCAAGGGATCTTATGGAAGTCACACCACTTCCCGGTATCTTTCTTTGTCTTTCCGGTGTCCTTCTTTTCTTGCGGCTTATACTGGTTTTCTTGATACTGTCCATATTTTCTCTTTCCTTTTCTCTGTGGGTTGGGGCCACGCTTTCTTGGATTTTTTTGTGAGGGGTTCCCAGGCCCAAATTTCCGCGTCTTTTGTTTGAGCTTCTGCTCGATTTTGACAGCATACCGGTAGGTTTCTCCCAAGGATGAGATGTCTAGAAATTCCATTTCGGTCTGGATGTATCTATGCAGAGCACCACAATACTTGAGCACCAGATGTCGCTCTGAATCTTTAATACCCAACTTGGTGCACAAGGTATGGAAGATATTTGTGAAATCTGGCACTGCTTAGTCTCTTTCTTGCCGTAGTGTGGTCCATTTGGTATATAGGTCGTCATAACTTCCGACAGGGTAGTATTGTTCCCTAATAGCATCCCTGAAGGATTCCCAGGTGGTCGTGACTGAAAATAGTGAGGTTTCCTCTGTTTCCTTTTTCTCACAGAAAGTTTCCCACCAATCTTTGACATGGGGAATGGCTTTGAGGAGCACAAAAGTAATCTTTTCTCTATTCAAAAATTTATGAACAGAAAAATACCCTTCTACTAGATTCCACCACTTTTCTACAACATCTGCATCTATCTAACCTTCAAATATAGGAATATCAAAGTTTATTTGTACCTTGAAGGGGGCGGCGCCTCCGTTCGAAGAAGATGCATCGCCTATTGGTAGTCGCCGAAGGATTTGTGCGAAACTATCCATCATCTCATTCCTTTGTATTTTTTCCTACCATGGGAGGTCGCTTGGGCGTGCGAGAGCTTTTGTCCTCAAGAAAAACAAGCTCGATACCCAACTCTTTATACTCCGACCTCGTTGGGGACATGCATTAAGACGACAAGGAGAAGAATGCTCTGATACCACTGATCCATATTTTGTGAGCAGAACGAAATGAATATAGATTATTAACAGGTGCTTAACACAAAATAATAGAGATACAGTAAAACTAGTTTTCTATTCAATAACGAAATAAGATGAAACTATAAAAATGCAGCGGAAACAAGCTTGTTGGAATGGTGGCGGCTTATCTCTGAGAAGAGATGTGATGACAACGTGCATTCACAAGAAGAATGGTTACAATGAGGCTCTAAATTCCTTTTTACAATAAGAAATAATGCCAAAAACCCTAGACATCAAAAAACCTAAACCTAGGAGATGAAACGCCACAAGTCATGTGGGCCCCATTTGGGTAAGCTAGTACATCAACTTCTAGGGGTCGTAACTTTTGCATACGATATCCATTTTAGGCATGTGATAGCCTGTTGGAAAGGTATCGCCGAGGAGATTCATTTTGGGGGATCAATCATGCCTTAGTTTATCATGGAGGAGATCGATACCGAAAAACCTTCATTTAGGCCCTCAAAATGGCCCTGGAAGTAAAAAATGCTAAAAATAGTAAATTGCCAAAAATGTCAGAAAACTGTTTTGAGCCAGTTGGAAAAGGTGGGTGGCCACCGATATCCATATGGATCAGTTCAAAAAAATAAACACATAATAGAACACTTATATTTTTTAAATACACCAATTGGTTGCATACCTTAGACATTCCACCCAACCATAATCATTGTTATTCTAGAACTCTCAAGATTAGGTGACCCCCAATATGAGACTATGATTCCACCAAGGAAAAGGATACCTAAGCCAAATGATCTCGCATAGTTAGCACCAATAATTTCTAGGCCAAGGTAGTAAAAAAAACAATAGTTCCAACCTACATCCTCTCATTCCCTATAACTCTGCACCATCCAAGGAAATTTACCCCCTTCTCTGCACTGTAGTCCTTTGAGTTGTCCCACTTCCCTTCCAGGGATCTAACATAGGTCATCTAGGAAGTATTAAAGCACTATGGATCCAGGAAATCTAGTTTCACTCAGGAGTCTATATGCACCCTCCAAGCCTCACAACTAGGGAAACTTATTCCCAACAATTCTCCCTCCAAGGCTCCAACCTTCCCCCAGGAAACCCAAGGAGAATTTTGCACCCAAACCCACATACGATTCACAGGGTGCATAAGTTAATAAGGTCACAGTGGCTCCTAAGTTCATAGTTCACAAGCAATGGTAATAATGTCCAATAATGATGGAATGGAATTATTTTTTCACTAAAACCAAATTTTAAATATGCATGTTAAAATTTTTACAAGTGGAAACCAAGGAATTACTTTACCCACCACTTGGAAATTGTCCTCTCCACTTGATAAGTTAGGATAAAATAACAACTTAGGATTTAAGAATATAATATCCTAATTTTCCTTCACTTAGCCAATTTTCCTTAAGTCCTATCCCCCTTTACCTCTCGTGGAGTCCTATCCTCCCGTACTCTCTTTTCTGACTTGGTCTACAACAATGATGTATTTTATTAATGTATATCCTAGTGTTATTTACAATTTAAAATTCCAATCTCACCAACCTCTTAGCATACAAGCACACTAACACTCTAGCACAAAGCATATGTACAAAGGCACTTTGACTCAAAAACCATATTGGCTCACCAGCCTATAAAAACATATGTATATGGAGGATTGCATGAAGTTGATGGACAAAAATGTGGCAATGGGTGCGAAGGAAC
>ML786189.1:396684-417030 GCA_009831015.1 Picea engelmannii | reverse complement strand
TTCCCCCTCCACTACATCCTATGTCTTAATGTGTATAGGTGATTCAAAGAAGAATGACATCACACTTACTACTCGAGCCAAAGATTATTCTTCCTCCAAAGAGAAGGTTGATGAAATACCTCCTTCGTTGGTCCAACCATCTCCCATGACTCCACCTACCAACTGTCCTCTTCATCTGGAATGACCAAGCCTAGATACAGTTCTTCACCCTCCCCCAAAGGGTGTTGTCCGAAAATATGCTTTCAATCCTCATGCACATGCTGCCCAAAACTACAATATTGTTGAAGATCTGGCCCAAGCACCGTCCGCGATGTCATCCCTCGAAGTCCTTCAGAGTTTTCCTATACAACGAAAGACACTATTTAAATCTATTGGTGGAATTGACCCTACCGATACAAATTTAATAATTTTTGACTTGGAAGATCACATTCCACGGTTACCCCCTCAACTCGCATTCCAAATACAAGTTATTGTCTCCGACAAGAACATTTGTAGAACAATTATTGATGAGGGTGCCTCAACGTGTGTCATGTTTATTACCTGCTGGAAATCCATTAGCTCTCCTCCTTTAACTGAATCCCACAACATGCTCAAAGCCTTCAATGTCTTTGGTTTTAATCCTTACGATGTCCTCCCATTATTGCCTATTACGTTAGAAGGAAAAACGGTCAACGTTGAAGTGGAGGTCTTTGATGCTCCTCTCAATTACAACCTTCTACTTGGCCGTAGCTGGATCGATTCCATGCATGCAGTTGTCTCCACTCTTTTCCACGTCGTATGTTTCCCACATAAATAAAAAGTCATTACGGTGGACCAATTGGCCTTCTTCAACTCTGATACACGTACCGACAATGTCCCTTTCATTGCAAAACCCCCCCTTGATATGAGAACATCGGTGTGGGTCTTCTTAAAGATTCCTATTTGATGGGTGATTTCCCCATTCCACCACCTGATGTTCCACATCTGTTTGTCACCTTGATCAACATGATGTCCATCTCTGTTCGCGAAATCCCTGTGTCTTATGACCCGTAGATAGTACCCAACCCCGGTGATCATCTTCATGATGGCGACCAAATGCCTTTGAGTCCGGTCGAATCTGCTTATCAAGCCATTCAATCGACAACCCCTTCCACTCCCTCTCTTGGTGATTTATCTCCGGATCCATTCTGCATCATTTTTCCTATGAACGAGATGATTATGTTTGTTATTTCCATGGAAGATACCCCTTAGGATGATGGACCTCATCGTTCCATCCTCTTCCTGGAACAACACACCATTGAGAGTTACCAACGGATATCGACCCTGTCGAACGTTGTCGTCATTTCTACCATTCCCGAGTCTACACACGATATGTTCTACGAAGGGAACTTAAGTAATATCTCACCCACCATCCCCCTCGACATATCCATAAAATCTGGAGTTGTCGAAAATGTGCATATCGGAGGTTCATGTTCCAATGATGAAATTGCCACCTATAAAAATATTTTTCAAGAATTTCGTGACGTCCTCGCTTGGAGCTATGAAGAAATGTTGGGTATTGACCCCGACATTGTTGTACACGAGATTAAGACATACCCGAGCGCTAAACCTGTCCGGCAACGACTTCGTCCAATCCACCCACATAAAGCAGCCGCTATCAAGCTTGAAGTTAAGAAACTTCTCAAAGTTGGCTTTATTTACCCTGTGGCTCTAATTGACTGGGTTTCCAATCTTGTTCCAATTAACAAGAAACAAGGTACGATCTGCATGTGCGTTGATTATAGAGACATTAATAAAGCTTGTCCTAAAGACAACTTTCCTACCCCCTTCGTTGACCAGATCATCAACGATTGTGTTGGAAGTGAAATCTTCTCTCTGATGGATGGTTTCTCTGGATATAATCAAATCAATATCGTACCCTCAGACCAACACAAGACCGATTTTATTTGTCCTTGGGGCACTTTCACCTACCGAAAACTTCCATTCAGTTTAAAGAATGCCAGTGCAACTTTTCAACGTGCTATGTCTTATGCCTTTCATGATATAAAGCACATTGTGCAACCATATCTCAATACTTAACAGCTCATTCCATGCACCATGTAGATCATCCAACACACCTCCGCACCATTTTCCTTCTCTGTCAATTTTACCATATACGCTTGAATCCCCACAAATGTGTTTTTTGCGTAGAATCTGGCTAACTTCTGGGCTTTATTGTTTCACATCAAGGGATCAGGGTAGATCCTTTGAAGGTCGAAGTGATTCTCAATCTTTCTCCTCCTTCCTCACTTCTCCAGCTACAAAGTTTGCAAGGGAAGGCAAACTTTCTCCGTTGTTTCATCCTGAACTATGCGAAGCTAACTCTTGGCTTTACTCGACTTCTCAAGAAAGGTTCTGAGTTCGTATGGGATACCACTGTTGACAAAGATTTCAAATATTTGAAACTGTCTTTAACTTGTACCCCACTACTCTTCCCACCTGATTACAGTCGGGATTATTTCCTTTATCTCGCAGCCTCAGACTATACCATCACTATGGTTCTCATTCCGAAGGATGATTCTCATGACGAAAATGTCATTTATTATTTGAGTCGGAGTCTCACGACTACCGAAACCAAGTATTTACATGTTGAAAAATTGGCCTTGGTCGTCGTCCAAGCTGTTCAATGTTTCCGACACTATATCCTTTTACGCAAGACTACTGTGATTTCCAACTGCAACCCTATGCAGTACATTCTTACACACCAATTGCTAGGGGGAAAATACTCCAAATTGATCGTAATACTCCAGGAGTTTGACTTATAATTCGATTGCGCTATGTCCAAGAAATCCTTGGTGTTTGCCGAGTTGATATGTGACCTTCCCTGTTCAGAGATGGAAAATGTAGCAGATGATTCATTACCTGATGAATCCCTTTTCCTGATCAGTTCCGATGACCTTTGGTATGGGGATATCATCATATATCTCCAGACCCTGAATTTTCAGCCTGATTTGTCTAGCATTGACCGTTGTTGCATACGCTACCAATCCCGTCAGTATATTTTCCTCGGTGATACTCTTTATCATCGTGGGATTGACTCTTTTTTTCGACACTGCCTGATGTTTGATGAAGCCGAGAAAGCCCTGAATGACTTCCATTCTGGAGCATGTGGTGGTCACATGTATGGGTATGCTACTGCCCAGAAGATCTTACGAGCAGGGTATTTTTGGCCTTCTTTATTCAACGATTGTATAATTGTTGTCCAAAAATGCCACGCTTGCCAAAACTACAACAACAAAATATGATCACACCCTGCTCCTCTACACCCTGTGGTCTCCATTGGTCCTTTTGTGAAATGGGGCATTGATTTCAAGACAATTCACCCTCACTTGGTCTGGGGGCATGGATACATTATTGTAGCCGTAGATTATTTTACGAAATGGGCCGAGGCGATGCCAACATTCGACAATACCAGAAATACTGCAACATTATTCACATTCAATCACATCATTGCTCGGTTTGGTGTTCCTCAAGCTATCGTTACTGATCATGGTAGCCACTTTAGAAACTCCATGATGTCTGAACTCACCAAAAAGTTGGGTCTTCGCCATGAAAACTCAACACCCTATTACCCACAAGCCAATGACCAAGTTGAAGCAATAAACAAAGTTCTCATTACCATGCTTCGACGAGTGATAGGGATTCACAAAACGAGTTGGCACACAATGTTGTTTTCAACATTGTGGGATTATCAGACATCCATTAAGTTTGCTACCGGGTTTACACCTTTCTAGTGAGTTTATGGTCTAGAATCCATCTTTCTGATTGAATGTGAGATACCTTCTCTAAAACTAGCCGTCGAACTTCTCCCAAACACTTCTGTCGAAAAAGAGCGGCTGTTGTATCTCATGCAACTAGACGAAACCCGTCACGATGTCACCCTAGTTATAGAAGCCTAGAATAAATGCGTCAAAGCACAATACGACAAACATGCCAAGCCACATGTTTTCTCCGAAGGTGATCTGGTCCTCCTTTACGAACAAGATCAGGATATGCTAGGAGCCGAAAAATTTGAAGCTATGTGGCGAGGTCCTTATATTGTCAGACGAGTGTTGGAGAAAGGAGCTTATGAGTTGGTGGACTACGACGGTATCCCTTTGAGTGAACCCATAAATGGTTTGTACTTAAAGAAGTACTATGCTTAAGATTACCTGTGCATGAGTGCTTGTATTTTATTGTATCATACTTTTTGTTTGTTACTTTAGTATGCTTTCTCATTATTTGGTCTCTGCCCTCGACCGCTTATCTTGCGTTGTGCCTGGTTTCCAGATGTTGGAGTCTTCGCTACCTAACATTGGCTTCGTCGATGGTGATAGTCATAGTACTCAGAACCTTGCTTCTGTTGCATGGGAAATTTACGCACCTACAAACGAAATTATCAGTCTATGAGGTGTGTGCTTCGGTCGTGCGACTAATAATAACGCAGAATATAGCGCCGTCATCGAATTGTTGATTGATGCTATTTCGCTTGATATCCACCACCTGGTTATACGACTCGATTCGCAGGTAGTAGTACTACAGTTAAGTAATGTCTATGCTATCCGAAGTCCTATATTACGGGTATATTTAAAAATTTGCCTCTTGGAACATTATTTTGATTATATCGAATGTCAACACATTCCTAGATTTCTAAATACATTGACTGATGCCTTAGCTAATTATGTGTTAGACAAACATTTGGGACATTTATGAAGCAATCACACATCACATGTATTATGCAACAAAAAATAAGTCGATAGAAGCCGTATATATGTATATAATGATCAAAAGATTTTACAAAAAGTTTTGTCCAACGATCAAAATCTCAAAATATGAATCCTATAGCTTCTACAAAATAGCATCACAGATGACTCTCATGATAACATACAACTGCTCGGGATACCCTACGGAGCATTCGAATGAGAGACTCGAACATGCCCACAGTATGATGCTGATAACGTCTCAGGATCTCCCTAATAGTGATGTCCGGGACATCTGCAGTCAACCCCTCTAAGTTCTGTTCCACTACCTCATAGTCCTCAACATCCCATCTCGCCACTGGAGCCGCTTCTCCTCGCCTCTAAATGGGAGACATTCCTAGAGGTTGATGTGGCCCTACATTTGTGTCATCAAAAGAAATTTTTTGATTAGTCCTTGGATAAACACAAAATCATTTTATATAATAAAATATGCAAAAACATTAAAAAAGAACAAAATGTGTACTTCTCACCTAAGTCACCCCACTGAGCATCCTCAGGTAGGACCAAATCTGGATCTTCTCGAAAATCCAAACCGACATATGCATAGTCATCGATCATCTGCATCTGGGGCCTCAACCAGTCAAAAAATGAATCATTATACTTGATTATAGGCCTTGCTACGTGTCGAGCCATGAGGTTACACCACCTCAACATCCTCGGATCCTGTGGGGCCGGTAAACCCCAATCTACCTGTAATCACAGCAGTGGGATCCTCTCAAGGAAGAATGACACCAAAAGTGACCTGTACCCAAACTGTTTCAGGTTACCTCTTCTGCACTTTGTCAGTTGCCTCTTCATACTACGAAGAACCGCATCCGACCAGTTGAAAACCCGAGGCTCTGTGCACTCTATGACGTATTGGAAATAGCTCTAGAGAGCCATGTGCAGAGTCATGCTCCCAGCCATGCGTGAAATAGTAAACAAGATAGTCCATAGGGTCAAATATTGGAACCCCCAAATGACAACCTTACCCTTTCTTCTCTCTGCCTCGAAAACACAATATCGGCGAACATACTCTCTCATAGGAAGTCCACCGCCTCTACCTCCGGTCAAAGTAGCATGGTATCCACGTCGTGACAACCCTGTCAGAAAATAGATATCCTCGATATCTAGAGTCAGCGTGTGGACACATACGTAAAATAACTGTTGATCCACATCCCACATGTGGACCCCTACATGAAATAATTGTTGATCCACATCCCACATGTGGACCAGGTACTCTAACAGTTTGAGTTGGGCTCTCATGCCCGGGATCCTAAATTTTTTTAAGAGCCCACATTCCCGGAGGGAAGCGATTGTACCCAGATCATTTTTCGAAACAGAATCATCCTCCTTGTGTTCTCTTTCCCTCCATTCCAACATCGTGATGGTCAACACCTGCAATGGAGCCATGAGAAGGAAGTCAACAACTTGTTTTAACCTCTTGCATAATTTTTTATTGAGCAAAACCACACACAAAAATATATTTTTCGGTCCTCGTAGGTGAAACTTTTGCACAGTACAAGATTCTCGCAGGTCCCGAAATGGCCCACCTGCGAGAATGCTTGAGTGCGCCCACCGACCCTAAAATGGATTCAAAACTCTAAAAATTGCCAATAAAAATAAAAAATAAACCATGGAAAATTTGGAAAATTAGGAGATTACCTCGTTGGCTGAAACCATTTTCCAAATGATCGCTTGTAACTCCCGCAATCGAGCAAAGAAATTTGGGGAAAAATGAGGCATGTTGGACAAGTTTTGGAAAAGTAACAATGAAATGGTAAAAAAGGTTTTTTTACCCATATTTATTCACTTTTTACTATTTCTTGTTGATTTTTTATATTATTTTTTGCTTTGCTTAAAAAACCTAATACCCTAATAGCCTTGTGAGTGTGATTTTTTGCAGATATAGTGACTTCGAAGTCCGAACGACAGTGTATGAGTATTTTTTTCCTTTTTTTTGTCACATGTACGACTACTTTTTAGGGGTTTTGTAGGAAAAACCTTGAGCTCAGTCTTCGTTCATTCTCGCGCTCGAAAATACATGAGAACGTAACCAAGTATACTTTTTCTTGTCTTTTCATACTTGTCATGGTAACACGAAAACGATGAACGTAAGGGAGTACCCCTTAAGCTCTTTTCACGCTCCATAAAAATGAAAAGGTTGCCGAGTGATCTTGTTCTTTTCATGATCGTTAAAGTATTTGAAGAAAATGTTTGACGGGCGATAGTTTATCACTTTTTCGGTCTCGTCGAACTCATTTATGAAAAAGGAACTGGGAGAGTTCTCTTTAAGTGTTTTTTAGACTCTCAAAACATGAAAACCCCCGAGTTTTCTATCTTTGGACTAGTTAAACAAACATCGAAAGACCCATAATGGGACCGAACCACTCCTTCTTAGGGTTCGTTAAACATACTCCGAGGGACTCATCCAAAGGATGAGCTTACATTGACAAGCATATGTTATCCTCCTCAATCTTGTGTAAAAATAAAGAGGTACTCTCTAGAAATGGTGGGGGAAATTTTGGAAAAGGGATGTGTTTTCGTATTCGTATTAATGGCAGTAAGTGTTACTCTTGAACATGACATCCCCTATTCGTCATTTGAATCTGGGTTGGGAAATCCATTTGTCTCTCGTCCAACTTGCTACAAGGTCGTATCTTGGGTCGTCTTTGAGTCAATGCTGCCAAGTCCTTTGTCGTGTCGTTCATATGTTCAAGAGAAGTTCAAATGAGCCTTCCATTGAGTCGGCCATATGCAGTTGTCCATTCTTACTATATCAACCTTCCTTGTGTTCGTTTCGACTCATATTCATACTTTGATTCACCCTCAAAATCTGTTACTTATTTCGTGTCATTGATGTGGGATACATCAAGGCCCTCCTCTTACGAGTCTTTTTCCGTCGACTCCAACGCATTATCCGGGAATAAGACTTAGAAATAATTTAGTACCTTAGAACTTGCATGCTTTAATGGCAGGTCTCTTCACTTTCAACAGGGGTTTCACATCATTGGTCCCTAATTGAGAGATTTCGCTGAGTGTTCGACTTCAGCTCATTCATTCACATTCATTCAGATTGTACTTCGGTACCTTGGGGGTCATTGACATCAATGGTGATTTCCCTCACACTTGTTAAAGGTTTTCATCAATGACCGGTAATTGAGTGGTTTCTACCATGTTTGACTTCAACACATGTAATCACATGGCTAGATTTGTACTCTCAGGCGACGGGATTGAAGACCCTGGGTCTCATCTTTTTGATTCAGGCTGCGATGGAGTATGTATGATTTGTATCGACACATAGATCCACTTTTCATGTCGCGTGGCTATGTCTTAATTCGAGTCTTCTAACATAGATCCACAGTGTATTCCTAGTGGCTATGTAGCATTTTGGCGACATGGATCCACTGTGTATGATTGGTAGACATGATTCATTTGTGATTTGAGCATGGGAATGTCTACCTAAGAACTGGTATTATATTCTGCAGATGCTTGGTTGTTTACAGGTTTCCGATTAGGTGCGCTCCTTGTTCCTGACACACACACGCATTTTACAAAGTATTTCGACTGTCACAAGTTCCAGCCTCATACTTTTGGGGGCATTCTGTTACACATGATTTTGGTCACTCTGGTGATGTATCTACAGTTATGTGATCAAGCTCTCATAAGGACTTTTTTGCCTGAGAAAAGTGACTATTGTCTTCCTCTACAAAGCATATTTTTAAAGTGAGTTCGCATGCTGCATATGATGCAGAGTACGAAAATCCTCATTCTCGTAGGTTTCTCTATACTTGGCCTGCGAGGAGTTTGCATTTTTCTCTATAAGCAGGGTGCGAACCTGTTTCAAGGATAAAAATGGAAGAAGAGGTTACGAAGGTTCTAGAAGAGGATCTTCTAGAAAATGATTTGGCATTCGCATGGTTGGCATCCTACTGACTTCTCAGATTTAGTGGGATCATCCTCATCCATTTAACCATCTCTCCTTCTCCTATATATTTAAATGTTTCTCATGGAAAAAGTTAAGCAATATTGAATGAAGAATTGGTGAAAGAATTGTGTGAAGAAATCTGTTTGGATAGAAGCTTGAAGACTCTATTTGTCTATCAAGTTGTACTGGATCTTCTTCATGCAAGTGTAGAGAAAGTGTGTGTGTTGGAACCAAGGGTCACTGAAAGGAAGCTTGCGACATCAAGGCGATCTGGTTGTATCTTCTACTTTCATTTAATATAATACAACAACATGCCTCTTTCCCATAAAATCACTCTTATTTTATTGCATAACTCCTTGATCATATGCATAGGTTGACATTGAATATACTTTGCTATCTTCACTTTGGTTGGTTTGTGTTGTCTTGGACCTGATTTCACAAGAGTGCCGAAGCGAAGTAGGAACAACAGAGACCTAAGGAAGCGATATAAAGGTATGTCACTCATCCCTTCTCGCTAGTAGATTCAATGACTGCAACTTACAGAAAGAGTCATGTCCTGTCCTATTTTGTTCTAGATCGAGGTGGATCTAGGGAGATCAGTTAGTGTCCGCACCTACTAATTTATCCAGTAAAAATATCGACAGAGAGAGATTTTACTAGCCCCATTAGCTCACCCAAAGCATCTCCTTCCTATTTATGGTCCTCATTAGGCATAGTCATATCTTGATCACTGTCTTCACATTCCTCAAAACAATTATGACAGATTAACTCAGAGGGATAATACCTTTGACAATGCCTATTGAAAACTACATGAAATTCTCTTAGGGAGGGAATGCTAGCAGGAGGTAAGGAATGATACCACTCACGATCATCTCCTGCTAACAATAACATGAACTTCTTCATTAATACATCTTCATGATGTACTTCCCACTGATGCATGAGCTCATGAAACTCATGGAGATGATGAGCAGGGTTGTCCTCTTTACGCTCTCTAAATATGGGCAAAAAATCAACCCATTCATCCAAATTAGGGACAACATTAGGAAAACCAGGAGTAACAGAAAAATTAAAAGGAGAAAACCTTCGAGCCATGATTTTTTCCATTTCGAACCAGTGGAGTCGTCGGTTGATTCTTTAACCATGGAGGCCCCAAGTGAAAGATATGTAGTCAGAGTGTGCCTGGTCTTTGTTCACCATCAAAGACCAGATTTGATCATTGTGTTCTCCCAAGGGGCTATAGTTGTAGCCAGAGGCAACCACTCTGAAATAATGGAGTTGAGACAGTGGAGTCACCTCAGTGCACAATTGCAATCTTCAAAGGTTCTGATTTCTGATGCACCTTCAGAATCATAAGTTCATTGTCGTTCTACCCAAGGAAAATCTTCAATTCATCCTAGACAACGATGCCAAAAATGTTAGCACTAGAAGTCACCCCTAGATTGCAGTAGAGGTAAGTCCAGTACCCATCAGTTTGTATGTCACAATGAATAAATTTAAAGGCGGTCTAATGAATGAAGACTCAGGATGGTATCATTTTAACTCGGAAAAATGGGTTGGAAGGAACAAGCAGGTGAGGTCTTGATCTAGCTTCAGTTAGTAAGTTCGGTATAGTGGTGAGTAGGGGGAAGAACTTGAGGAGAGTGAAGAGGTCTTCTATGGACATTTTGTCTTCCAACAACCTAAGGAGGAAAAGCTTCAAATACAAGATCCTCTTGAATTCGTGACTTCAAGAAACTAAAAATGTAATAACAGTACTGCAATCAAACATTCATTACAATACAGTCACAACAACCCGACTAGATCATCCATTCCTGATCTCTCAGTATCATAGGAAAAAGAGAACACAAGAAACTGATTAAAACTGGTTGCAATGTCACTATGATCAAACCTACATCAAAAAAACATAACTACCCTCAACTAGATCATCCATGCCCGAGCGCTCTAACATAGCTGTTATAGAGCAACGAAATGAAACTAACTTACATTAAACAAGAAGTCTCAAATGCATATACATAACCAGAGAACCAGAGTGTTCATTAAAACTTTACAAATTGAGAGCTTAGCTCAACCATCGACCAACCCTTTACAAAATAACAAAACTCCATAGATATAGTCAAAATTTTCATAAACAACAATAGAGGCATGATTGGGCTTCCATGGTGCGTCGTCTTCTCCGTCAGATTGTGCAGGTATTTCTTTATCAGATGCAAACTCAGCTCAGTATGGGCTTGCAGGAAAAATGATTTGCAAGGGTACCACGGGCTGACAACTCTATTTTCCATGGTCGACTCCTCCATGTTTTTTATTTATGGGGTGAGGTGAGGTTTCAACCACCTCCCCCCCACTTTCATTAACTACTTCATCAGGATTCGAATGAGGCCGAGTTGACTTGGCACATGGAAAATGCAGCGACCTCTTTTAGCAGCCAACACTGACGTTTTGGCCTTTAGCGCAATTCATGTGAACTCAACTCATGTACCTACATGCGACCTCGGGCCATGACCCAACCCTTATCCCATATGATATTTAGGGATTTCACGTTTTGGGGCTTTTCACCTCGCATGACCACAATCTCCCGATACCCGATATGCAAAATGGCCCTGCCCCGATCGACGGTTGGATCTGCTATGCATTCGATGGCTGAGGCTCCTTGCGATGGGTGCTTTCCCCTTGGACCTGGTTTGATATGACCTCAGGCTGTCACCATGGGCCCAAATATTTGAGCGCTTTGTGATTTCACGTTTCGGGAATTCATGCCTTGCTCCATTCTAAAACCTCCGAAACGTGAAATCGTGATTTCGCTAATCTGCAACCACGTGCTCCTCTATTCGGATGACCCAGATCATTTCACGAGTTCGGGTTTCGCGAGTCCTCATAACTCTGTCCTCTTAATTTCCCGACTCGCGAAATCGCAAAAAGCTGATCCAATGGTCCGGACTAAAACTTTGCTAGTCCATTGATCTTGGGCCTTTTCCCTGGCACTAAAATTTGAGCAACTTTCAGATCTCGAATACCCATGAACCGCCGATCTGATTTGTCTGATGGATCCGACGACCGAGACTGAGCCTGTGCTTGATGGATTTTCGTTGACCAGGTGTGTGCGCACCTTTGCACAATCACGCCCTAACTTTGGATGAAGAACAATGGTGGGTTTTTTAAGCCCACTCCTTTCGCATTTGGTCACCCAATGGAAAACTCCAAATGAAAACATCCCCCTTCAAAAATAGGTGATAACAGATATGTGTATGACTACTTCAAATCTCTCTGATCTAGATTCATAAATAGGAAGAGTGGTTGATTATTTTTCTTGATATGTTATGGAGTGGGATTAATATTGTCATGACACAATCAATGGGTAATCCTTATCCATGTCATGATTTTGCAAAAGAAAATTCAGTGACCTTTCTTTCCTTCTTTTTCCTTGTAATTCATTTTCCAAGGAAACCCACTAGGCACTTCCCCTCATTCTGAGGATGATACCAAGGGTAAACCAAATTTTGTAGAAGCTCAAATATTTTTCATGTCACTTACGAGAATAGAACATGAGTGGGGAGTATAACACTCCATCATACAACCACTTGTGCTAGACCCAACTAACAAAATCCAGTGACCTATTAGTAGCTACTTAGCACATAAAAGGAATTGAAGAGGCAAATGAACTAAATCACCATTAGAAGCATAATTGACATTCATGTAGTTAGCATAATGGACATTTTTATAACTAGTGTTGTGACCTTTGTAGAACCTATAAATAAGGTTTGGTACGATTTGATTAAGGATACTAGTTGCAATTGTGGAATCAATTATGGTACATGATAATGCATTATTCTAATGGATCAAGTGACATGGGACTTGTTGGGCGATCTAATACAATCATCCAAGGTTGGTGGAGATATTAATTTCCCAACAAAACTATCCTTCTAGAGCCCCTTGTTCATAATTAGTTTCCAAGAACCCTTGGTTGTTAGTGCATTGGTAAACTTTCCCATGTGCATTATACCCTAGCCACCAAATTCCTTGGTCTTTGAGAGTGTTTCCCAAGAGGCTAAATGGAGGTCACCTACCTTTTTATTTTCTTTTCGTAGGAAAAATAGTCTTATTATCTTTTTGCAATGCTAATTCATTAGGTAACTCCCACATCTTTCCACTCAAAACCAAATAACAAGGGACTTCTATCACTATTTTCCTTTCCCTTCCTGTTGTACTAAAAGTCTTTCTATCCTTTGTTGTATCTATTGTGGGTATTGAGGTTGGTGTCCTTTGAGGGCAACCTACAAAGGGCATTGATGCTTCTCTTGAAGTTAGTGACAACTAAATAGACTATAACCGACAAAGTAGTAACATTTTGATTTTACATTTTAATAGACATGCCTTGAGTGGCCAAACTTGAAGCAACATAGGCTACAATGTGTGCAGAAGTATCAATGATAATATAATCATTAGAACAATTACTTTATGGAAACAATTTAAAAAATAGTAAGAGATTGAACTAAATTCAAGATTGATGAAACCCTATTATTGATGGAAGAAAATTTACTTTGTTAGTTAGGATTGGAATTGAACTAGTATATGAGCCATTACCATAACTAGAATTTTCCTTTTGAAAGATATCAAGATAAAAAACTAGGCTTATGCTACCATAACTACTTATCTCCACACTAAGTTGAGAATCTACTTAATGTAAGGAGAAGATTGCAACCTCACAAAAATAATTGTTTTACTTGTATGGATTTAACAATCTCTTATGTTGATTGAAATGAACTCACTTCCTTCTCATGTATAATGATGAATTTAATCAATCTTTGATAATAAAGCCACTTTTTAGTTAGAATCCATATGACCATATACCATATATATCTTTTCAATTAAGATGGAAATTTTCTTGAATTGAGTTTGCATGTAAAGAGTAAAAATGGGTAGGCAAAGGTCAATAAGATCTTTCAGAGACACCTTACTATTATTTTCACTTTGATAAACACATTCTCAATATTGTCAAATGAAAGTTGTTATTTTTTAATTCATTTAAAATTACATATAGATCAATGATTGTTTGTCATATTCTTTGTTGAACCTACAAGACACAACAAAACATCAAGTTTAGGGTGCAAAGGGAATGGGTGATAGCATGTGATCCATTCATAGTAATTCCAATGGATGTTTTCGTGATCCATGAGCAAGAATATAGTGGTTTGAATCACTATGGATCATATCAGTTTATCCATGGTGTGTGGGGTTGTTGAGCAACCACTCCCTTGAAGTGATTTCTTGGTCTGGTTGTGGGCATTGTCCAAGGAAAGGATGCACTTGTCAAATTCTTGGTTGTGGGTGTGGGATTTGAGAGACAAGGAAGCAAGAATTGGGTTGGTGGGTTTGCACAATAAGGGGTTATGAGTGAAGGGTGCCACTGCGATTAGTGTGAAGAGAGGAATTTAATGGAATAGGTCATAAATAAGGGTGTCGGGGAGCGTGGGTTGGTGGGTCCAAAGAAAAAAAGGATTATAAGTGAGGGGTACCACTATGATCAGTGAAGAGAGAGGAATCCAATGGAATAAGTCCCAAATAAGGGTGTCAAGGAGGATGGGTGGGTCCACAGAAATTTTTTTTGCATTGCAAACTTTCCACTTTGTTGTTGTTTTGTTCTATTCCGATAGCAAGGGTTAGGGTTTTGAATGTTCCTATAGACAAGGGTTTTCCTTGTGCTATAGCTCTCTGATATATTGACAAAGTTTGACAGTAGTACTCGGCCCAATATCTCAGGGCTCTAACTAAGGAGGATCGACTGTACCCTTAGTTGTACTACCCAATTACCTAGGTACAGGAGAGTAGTCTTCCCAAGTGTTTTTCTTAGTGTCACTATAGAAATTAGGTGATAGATTTGTTGATCTACAACTAGCTTTAGGAGACCTATGAAACTCCCTATATACGAGGGTACGTGGGAGTGAATGGTTGTGTATAGGTGTTGTCTAGTGTGGTACTCCTCGAAGGGGTACCAACATGGGTTACAAAAGTTTCCAACTGGGCGAAACAAGGTGTTTCGAGTAACCACGTAAAATTGTCTATATTTCATGTATGTAGTCTTACCCAACCACATTTTTACTCACTCAGTGATAGATCTTTGTGCTTTAAAGGCGTCGAGAGTACATGTTTGTAGACTATAATTTTTTTTTCTAAAAATCTAAAGAAGAAAGTGCTCCCACCTGTAAGGTACAAGATGGTTTTATGTGGAGTAGGAATACAATTGTTAGCATAAAACACAAAATAGAGAGCACAATGACACAATTGATTTAAAAAATGATACCTTTATTATGTCGATAGCCAAGTTCATTTGCCTCTTAGAGGGGAAAACCTCTAAGAAAGCAAAGCTCAAATACAAAATGATTCTCAAAACTATATTTCAAACCTCCAAATTTCAACCCCTATTCATACTATATTTCTATTTTCTAGAAAACATTTTAGAAAAAGAACTTTTTAGAGGTGGAACATTAGAGGTGTTCCAGTATTGCATAAGTCCTAGGCTTTATTTACTAATGTTTGAACTTTATTACATACAGTTACCAAGTTATAACCAGAGAGAAGTTATAACAATTTAAGAACATTGATTATTGCATCTTGTGTACCAGATTGCATTGTTTTACCTTTGCCCCTCTCACAAATAGATAAATATAGCAACGTAGTTACAGCATGTTCTTGAGCTTTGGAATCCTCTGAAGAGAGCAGCGATACAAGCAAAGGTATGGCACCTGCCTCTGCAATGCAAGGTCGATTGTCCGTGCTGCATTCGGCAAGAAGTCTGAGTTCATAAGCAACCTGCCTTTTCTCTTCAAAACGTCCCGTAGCAAACTTTTCTACAAGGAACGCCGCAGTCATCTTTGCAGCTTGTAAAGCTGCCTTGGTACTCACGATGCTTTCCATCGAAGAAGATTTCTTCTTGTCTTCTGGTTTTTCAAAAGGGATATTATGCGCATCACAATACTGTAAGATAAGGCTGCGGAGAGCATGATTTGGAAAAAAATCTGTGTGCAAAAGCTGCTGCCCATTCTTCGGACAAGTACAGTGTCCTTCCTCGATCCATCTGGTAATGGATGCTAGCTCATACGTTTGCCCAGTCGAAACAATGACTGGTTCTTTCATCAATTCAAGCGAGATCGGGCATCTGAAATGATCTGGAATAACAGGAACATCCTTGGACTCTCCGTGTTCACTTGATGGTTGTAATTGTACAGCAGATTCCATCTCTGTAACCCCAAATAGGACACACTTGCAATAGCGCATGAAACCGATCAAGCTGTTAATAATTGAAACATTTTGATCTGCACCTACCGTATTTTGGTTTCTCATTTCTTCCTCCAACAACTCTATCTCTCTCAGACAATCCCTTGCATTTTTCAGATGCAAATAGTCAAAAATCTTTCTGAGTTTAGATTCCTTTGGGGTCACCTCCTTCTCGAACTCATCAAGAACATCAAGCACATCTCTGCGGATCTGTTCTTCGGAACTATCAATGAAAACCCTAGCTCTTCCGGCCTGACTGTGAACCAACTCAATTTGCTCCTTAAGCTCGTCAGAGACATCTAGCACTCTCAAGGAAAGTACATCCAATGCAGTAGCCATGTCATGCGTTAGAGAATAAAATTTACTTGATATCTCTTTGGTTTGCATGAGCAACCAAACACAACTTTCATCGCCGTTACAGTCCTCAAGCAAATATTTTGTCCTCTGCAAAATAATATATAATTCTCTGAGGCATAACAATGCACAGGGAGGCAATGGAACCCCAGCATTTCTGACTTCTTCAAAAAGCATAGACAAAACCCTAATTTTTCGCGTAATGCAGATTGCATTTCTCCTTTGGCATCCTCTAGGCTTCTCGCAGCGTGATATTTGGTCGGCAAGAGGAAGTAGAGCCTGTAACAAAGTTACAGCAGAAATGTCCACAGCATCTACTAATACCAGACCTCTGAAAGCCCGTCTTTCCCTAAAAAGCCAATTTTTAGCTGGTAAAGCCATTACTGAAAACCACAATCTAAACACTGAATGCATAGAATTTAAGTACAATATATAACAATTTACCCAGAAAATCTACAAATAGATCCTGGATTATGCCATTAAACCTCCAACGGTACAATTTACCCTAATTATCGATATTACTAAAGCTTAACGTGGACTTCTGCTATTTATACAATTCTACCCCGAAATGCAACAATTATTGCAATTTGACCTAAAATTTCTTCGATTTACACCCACATGCAACTATTTAACCTAGAATTCTGTAAGTTAGTCTGTATTTGGCTCAATTTGGCCTGAATAATGATATTTAACGTTCAACAATGTTACCTGAAGTTAACAAGAAGTTAACTTTAAACTACTAGAAGTTAACCTGAAATTACATGCAGTTCAACTGTAATTGTGACAATACATGCACTGTAACTGTAATTGTGATATTTAATTATGCTATTTAACACGGAATCACGGCGGCGGTCACTGAACCTACAACACAACGAAGGCAGCAGTTTGAAATTAGATCAGATTTGATGACGTGACAATTTTGTAGTAAAATGGACGTGGCGGTCACTGTTACTTTTACATTTATTCACTTCAAACTTTATCTCGTATATTCTAACGTTTATATATATATATATTGAATTAAATAAATATATATATTCTAACTTGTAGTAATTTTTAAATTTTTTATAATAGGTTTTTTTTAAACATATTGATTTTATATAGTAAATTTTTAAAATATTATATTAGTTTTTTAATTCTTTTCAATTTGGTAACCTACTTGGACTTAAATACATACTTTCTTTAAAGATAAAAGAAAAGATCATGGTGGTGATGGTCCATTAGATTGTCATTTTATTGCTCATCCTATTTTCATACATTTTACTCTTTTTAGACTAAGCTCTTTTTAGACAATCTTACTTTTTATTAAGTAAATTGGATGATTTTGACATATGCTTATTTAAATGAGTATAATTGGCTTAATTTCAAATAAAGGTAATGTATGACTAGTATCTTAAGTGCTTTTGAGATTGATTTTAGGTTGTTGATTTGGAGAACATGAAAGAAGGGGCTTTAATAAAATTTCCTAAACATTTTTTTGTGTGTTTTGAATGATTCTATTAATGGCAAGGGAAGAGATACTTTTGGTCCCTCTAAAAACAAGGATGATTAAGGAGGAGTTAGAATAGCCTTTAAACGCAAGAGGTAGGAGTGAGATACTAAACCCAAAGATGGTTTACTTTGAACCCAAGAGGTAGGAGTGAGAAGAGCCTTTGATATTGAATGTACCATATAAATGTGGAAAAGATGATTTGTTGCATATATAGTTGGCCAAAAACTAAGCAATTGTTTAGGATAAATATATTCTAACCTTTCAATGTATCTCTCATGTTGAGGAAATGATTCTAACATTAGATTGATTAGTTCTTCCATAATCCCCGATTAGGTGGGTGAAGAGTTTGTAGAAAAAACTCATCCTTGTTTTTTTTCTTTTATGACACAATGCAAGTGAAACCTAGTTTATGTAGTTTTGTGGGGATGTTCTTTATTTCAAAATCCCACTACATTAAATTTAAAGTTGGCCTAGGATCGGGTTAAAACAATCTTGCTAAGTTTCTTGCTTTGAAGATCCTTCTAAAGTGTGCTTTGAATAGAAATGTTCAACATTTACAAGTTTTTGGTGATTCTTTTTAAGTTATCAATCAGACAAATGGTGTATGTAGTCTTGATAATGTACAACTCAAACCTATGGGGGATTTATTAAAGGATATCAAAGTCGATTTTAACTACATCTCCTACTCCCATGTTTTCAGGGAGCTTAATCTAGAAGACGATATACAATCTAAAGAGGGTCAACATCTCACTGAAGGTGTGCTTTAGATGGATGAAGATCTTGATGGATCTATGATCCATCTATCTGCTACTTTATGATTGTCTTTAAATTATTCTTTTCTACAATTTATCATTTGGAAGTTTATTCATACTTTGTTGTGATATGTGTTTGTACTTTAAAGTACCTATATGGTGCAAACTCTACTTGATGACATAAGATGGAGTTTACATTTTATTTTTTTTTGGGCACGGGGGGGGGGGGGTTAGATTTAAATTATGTGATCATTTTGTTGGAAGGATAATTAGGGAGTATAAGTGGACATTTGTTGGAAATTTCAAGAGGATATTTTGTTGTTGTTGTTGATCTAACCTCTTTTTGACATGGTCATGATGTGCCTTAGGATATGAAAAATGGCATTTCCATGTTTTTTAAAATAGAAATTACATATTTTTCTTTTAGATGGATATCTATTTATTTTAAATTGTTTATATTAAGAATTTTTTCTTTAAAGATAAAAAGAAAATGCCACGATGGTGATGGGCCCTTAGGTTATCATTTTATTGCCCATCCTTTCGTTATAACTTCAATACATTTATCTTGTGAACCTGATCTCTTCTTAGACAATCTTACTTTTAGTTGATCAAACAAGATGATTTTGACTTATGCTTATTTAAATGAGTATGATTTGCTTAACTTCATATACATGTAATGTATGCCTAGTATCTTAAGTGTTTTAGAGGTTGATTTTATGGTTTTCATTACATGGACTAATGTGATTTAATCCATCAAAAAGGGGGTTCGACCCTTACACTATTGACCATCTTATTTGAGGGGGTTAGAAATTCAGGGGATTTTGTCTCCCTCATAAGTGAAGAATGATCATTAGGTTGAAAGCATTAGGAGGAAACAATTAACTCAAGTAGTTTAACCTCATCAAAATATCAATTGTATCTTTGAATTCAAATTAGTAGAGGATGAAGAATCTCATTATTAACTCATTGTACTCTGAAAAAAAGTAAATCAAGTAGACAACATCCATCAATTCAAGGATCCTTAGGACTAGTAAAAGATGTCATGGCCTCAAATAATTCTTTATCATTAGGGAAGAATGTAGGTGAGGAGACATGGCTCCTATCACAAATGGGGGACAAAACATATATGAATGCCCCCAAGTATAAATGGGTCGGTCTAGCTGCCAAATCAAACTGGAGAGGAGGTGGTGCTAGTGCCATGGGCCGACACTTGATGGGAGTGGATGTTTCATAACAAGTAGAAGTGGATACGTAATGCATCAACATAATGTGAGAAATAAAAGGTGAAATTATATCATGTGAAACTATGGAGGGGGAATCATAGTATGATGATTGATCAATGGTGACCATGTGTCCTCCATGAAGCAATTAAATGACCTTGATTTATTGGATTAATTAGGGTCATTTGTGTCATTTCAATATATGGTGTGATTATTTCCTTAGTTTAGTATCCATGTAGTGGTTGTTTGATTCCAAGGAACCTAATCACTGTATTAACCTCCACATATACTAGGAAGTGGCCCTACCTTTATCTAAATTCTGTCATACTTTGAAAAGATATGGAAGTTAAAACTATTTCCTTAGTCTATGGGAGGTGAAATGGGATGAGTTTCCATACTAGTTCATTTATTTTGCCACAATATCATTAGAGTTTTAAATCAGATTAGAATACATGATGATATGTTTCGGCTATCATATGAGAACATAAGCAATTCTTCGAGAATTACTATAGGGATACAATAAAAAAGAATAGAGGTTGTGGAAATGTTGTTTCAAAATCATCATGGGCAACAACAAAAAGACTCACAAAGTTTG
>ML786189.1:364876-386364 GCA_009831015.1 Picea engelmannii | reverse complement strand
TAAAGAGTATGATCTTCATTAAATCTTGTAACACGGTGGGAGTAAGAAATTTAACTTATTCAAAAAAAAAAGGAAAAAAAATAAATTGTTGGAATAATTAAAAGAAAAAAAGGGGATTAATTTTTTATTATTTTTGATAATTTAAAATATACTAATTAAATGAGAAAAGGGAAAAAGGGTTAATTTCCACACCTACCTTTTTGAGTTCTAATTAAAAAGGGGAAAGAGGGAAAATCTAAAATATTAGGAAAATAGGAAAATAGGTAAACATAAAAAGGGAAAAAGGGAACATAAGGGAAAAAGAGGAAAATCAAACTTAGTAAAGTATCTACCATTTAAGAGCTTTCTATTTGATGCAAGAGCATCGCCAATGTCAAGCGAGCGTGGGGCAAGCGCCAACACATTTTAGACACATGATAAATTATTTAAAAACTTTTGAAGATAAATGCGCCAAACGTAAATGTGATAGTTAAGGAGAGGCATACTTATATATTGTAAAGGACCTTGAGCGATCCGCTCTCATCCAAGTAGGTAGAAGGCATTTATGTTAGTAGGTAGCTTTGAATTCTAAAAGTTGACAGTTTTAGGAGTGGAGGGAAAACGGATATAGACACCCTCATTATGTAATTGTAACATAGAAGGAGGATGCCAATTGAAAGCAGAGTAGTGAAGAACATTACCAAGAGGAAGAAGAGAGAGCATACAGAGTTGGAACAGAGAAACTGTAATTGAAAAACACCCATGTACAAAGATTAAGTTAATAGAAGAAGTCTTAATTCAAATTCATGGCATTGTAGTTGTTTCTTGTATGTGTATGTTGAATGGTATGTTCATAATTTTACTCTTTCCATTATACATTTGCTTTCTATGCTGTGTATGGATGATTTCTTGTTAAATGTTTGAAGTCTGAGAGAGAAAGAGTTAGGAAATGAATTTCAATTGTTTCTCTATCTGAGCGAGGGTTCCTGCAAGGAGTGCGTTGAATTGTCCGCAAGGAGTGTGTTGACAAAAAGGGTTCAGAGGTTTGTCTCTGAAAGCTCAGAGGGATTATATTTTGTTCTCATTCCCTCAAAGGTGCAGTTAGGCACAGGAGTCATGCAATGTGTGCACAGACCAAGCTTGAATCCAGGGTTTGAAACCTGAGAAGCTATTGAAGGATTTGTCGCTGCAAGGAGTGCACGGAGTTAAAGTAGTTCAGCCCCGAAGTGATTGAGGGTTGCCGCAAGGAAGTGCAGGAGGTTCTTGAAAGGCTGGAAGTCATGGAAGACCCCCAAAGGATTCGAACCTGCTAAGTCATCGAAGGGAAGAGACGAACGATCAAATTTCTTTGTAGAGGATTAGCGAAATCCCGCCAGCTGTCCGATCTGATAGAGAAGCAAGGAGGTTACAGCTGTTTCCAGAGTTTCAAGCTCAGGAGATTGTGAGTCGTTGGATCCTCACCTAGTTACCCATCAGCCATAGGATCTGACTGGATTTGCACGAGGGTTAAACTCTCGCAGGAAGAGTGAAGGTCCCGAAAAGCGTCGGGATATTGGAACTTCGGAATTTAGGAGTCTAGAGAACAGGAGATCGAGTCACTTCATAGTGGAAACCCCGATATTGATCTAGATCGTCCATCTGTTGGGACACATGGCAGAGCTCAAGAACCCGTCGGTATTTCGGCTACCAGGGTTTTAAGTTGATAGAGAAACTACAACATTAGGGAATCGCAAGTCACGAAATCCCGAGACTGAATCAGGACCATTCGTTAATAGAGACAGGTGGTGACAATCAAGAGCCCATTGGCATTTCGCATGTCGGATTTTTGGGGTTCAGAAGGACAGGAGGACATCGACATTTGACTTTGCGAAATCATGAATGATCGAGGATCGTCCATCGGTTGGGACACGTGGTGGAGATCGGAAGCCATCGACATTTCGAGATTCGGTGTTTTTCGAATCCTGAAGACAGGAGGCACACACATTTCGGAATTGCGAAGTCCGAAACCCCGATAAGGTGGAAATCTCTGGTGTGGGGCCAGATGATGTCATTTCAGCATATAGGAGGTTGGGAATCGAAACTTCGGGAGTTCCGAGGGAAAGAATCCATAAGCATTTTAGTTTCCGAAGCTGCGAAGTGACAAGGACCGTCCATCTCTAGGGGACGCGTGGCAACAATCTAGGTCTTTGAAGGAAAATCCCGAAAGGGAGACCATTTCGGGAAATCAGGATTCGGAGGATCGGGAATCCTGAGGACAAAGGGGTCCATGCGTTTCGGCATTCGAAAGCCCGAAATTGCGAAAGACTTAGGACTGCGATCATATGGAATAGTGGTCACATGGACCAAAAGGTAGCCACGGAGACTAACCGCTGTTGAAGCCGTTCCGACATTTCGGGATATCAGAGATCAGGGAATCGAGAAGGCTGAGGTTCTCGACAACAGGGATCGTGAATCCCCGAAACCCAAAATTTCGGTTGGGAAGAGACTAGGTATACGTAGAAAGAGAAGGACCTGTGAATTGGGTTTTTAACAAAGATTCTAGTGAGGAATCGAAAGAGCCAGTTCGGCTTGAAGGTGAAGTTAGAATGATCCGTTAAGACCAGGAGGTCAACGCAAAGGCTTTGCCGAGAAAGAGGTGACGTCTGCGTCACTATTTTAAACTGAACTAGCTATTTAGTAATGGGGAAAGCCTTTAAAACCTATAAGAGATTTTGGGGACACCTAGGAGTGATTCTAGGGGTAACTCTAGCTGGGTGAGGGAATTAAAGATAATTAATTAATTAAAGAAATTAATTTATGGAGGAATGAAGGGGATGGGTGACACTTGTACAGGGAGGATTTTTTAGGAAATAAATTTTAAAAACTTAATTAAACGAGATTTTAGGAAAGTAAGGAACCACACAACTCTATATAATGAAGGGAGGATATGGAGGTAAGATCTCTTCTATTTTGTGTAACGTTACGCTGTAGAAATATCTACTTGACTGACTTAACTTGTGGGAGTTGGGATACCCATCTCGGTGAGGAGTGGTACCTTAGCCTTGCGAGGTGAGCTGGGAGCTAGTTGAAATCTATGGATAGTGAGTGTGTGGCCCCTTTGTGGCTCGGGGGGATAAGGAGGAAGAAGAGTACCCCTAGCATTAGCTGGGAGGTACCGGTGTAGTCTCACTAGTCGGCACGTAGGAGTTACAAGGAGCACGTGGGATGTCCACTCCGAACAGGCAACTGTACGCTTTCTTCATTTTGTATGGTAAATTGTTTGAGAACTTATGTTTGAATCTGCATTTTTACTTGGGTAAGTGAATTGATTTTCTAGATGGTTTTCTAAAATTTTCTTAGCCTAGCTCGATGATAGATTGACTCCCATGGCTTCATTTCCCCGCACGTCTTGACCACCTTGCTGTGTTGATTGTGACCTTCGTGGTTGTTTAGCCATCGTCCCTAGCTCAACATTCCTCGCCTGAGCAGTCGGCCAGGAGCCCGATCTACGGTCGTCACCTTAGCGTTAAAAGACCTATGGATCTCAACGCCCTGCTTTTCTGTATGAGGATGATGAGCGAAGGAAGAACCTTTTAGCCAACTACCCTTGATGTTTGTCCCTAGATGATTGTTGATTCTGCCATGTGGCAATGACCTCTGCGTGTGGATTATCTTGTGTCCTGGTTGGTTTTCTCTATGCCTTGACTGATAGAAACCTTGCAATCATTCCATGACCTTTCCCATTGGATCCTTGCATTCTCCTACTGTTGTCTGCACTGTATTGGGGTTATAGCAATGGAAAAGCGAAATGATTTCTAGTCTGCATTTTTATTTTGGGTATTCTGGCAATGAGAAACGAAATGAATTCATCTCTGCATTTTACACTGGGTATTCTGGCAATGAAAAACGAAATGAATTCATTTTTTCATTTTACATTGGGTACTCTGGAAATGAAAAACGAAATGATTTTTGGTCTGCATTTTTATTTTGGGTATTTTGGCAATGAGAAACGAAATGAATTCATCTCTACATTTTACATTGGGTATTCTGGCAATGAAAAACGAAATGAATTCATCTCTACATTTTACATTGGGTATTCTGGCAATGAAAAATGAAATGATTTCTGGTCTGCTTTTTACATTGGGTATTCTGGAAATGAAAAACGAAATGATTTCTGGTCTGCATTTTTATTTTGGGTATTCTAGCAATGAGAAACAAAATGAATTCATCTCTGCATTTTACATTAGGTATTCTGGCAATGAAAAATGAAATGAATTCATTTCTTCATTTTACATTGGGTATTCTAGCAATGAAAAACGAAATGATTTCCGGTCTGCATTTTTATTTTGTATTATGGCAATGGAAAAGATGAATTATTCTTGTTTGCATTTCGTTTTACCTTTGGGGCGATTTTTCCCTTGATGAAGACTGTGTTTTGCTTTAAAAAATTTCTGCCATTTGATTCTTGTTAATGCCCACGATTTTCATTTAATGGGTGCCATGTTTTTGCCCTTCGAAATTGACCGAGTTGTTGTAGAAATCACCTACGATTTTATCCATTTAAGTCATAACTTTACTTGCTGGAGTGACCATGTTTTTGATAATCATAAGTTGACTGTGTTGTTGTTGAAATGCCCATGTTTTTGCTTTTCAATTCATCAAATTTCCTGCTGTGAAAGACCACGATTTTGGAAATTAAAAATGGACTGTGTCGCATGCTGAATTTGCTCACGTTTTTTCTTTTCAATTCATCAAATTACCTGCTATGAATGGCCACGATTTTGGAAATTAAAAATGGACTGTGTTGCATGATGAATTCACCCACGTTTTTTCTTTTCAATTCATCAAATTACTTGCTGTGAATCGACCACTTTTTCCTTTGAAAACTTGTTTGCGGTTTACTGTTGAAGGCCCATGAAATTGCCATTCAAATGCATGGTTGAGGTTGCCGTAAATGGTCACGGTTCTGCCCAATAAAGTTTGACTGAAATTGCTATTCATACCCATGATTTTTGCTGTGAAACTTAGGTCTGTGTTGCTACCTTGATTGATCACAAAATGACTTTAAAACCATGACAACGTTGCCCTTAAATTATGGGTTGCGTCTACTGGTGATTGGAGGAATTTGCCTAATTAGCTGATTGCGCCTTAATCTGTAAACGACCTTGGTTTTAGACAACAATATCCTTGGTTACACATTAGCCTTAATTTCCTTCTATCTATCTTTATGGTTAACTTTTGTCGGACAACAAGTGTAATAGTCAACATGTTGTACGTTAAAGTCGCTATTGCTGTTAGATAGTGCTTGGTACACTAATATTGTTATAGTGTTGAATAATAGCGTTATATTGGAAATGGGTAGCAATGTATATATAATTGTTAAATGGTTAATGAAGATTTTGTTATATTATATTTGTAGTAAATGTCTAAATCGTGTTTTAGACTTGCTAATTGGGATGGCTTTTAAGGTAAATTTAGAATTGCCAATTATTGACTAGTTGTGATTTAGACTCACCGACTTGTTTCTCTTTTAAGGTTAAATTAGAATTGCAAATAGTTGACTAGCTATAATTTGGATTGACTAAATTAGATATGTAATTGATGTTAGTTGGATTTATAGATATCGCTTAATTGGTAACTTAGATCCGCTAAATTTGAGTCGTAATTCATGTTAAGTTCGGCTAGTAATTCGTTGACTAATGGAATTTAGACTAGTTAATTGATTTGTAATTAATGCCATTTTAAATCATAGATATTGACCATTTAGCCTTGATTATCAGTTGGGTTGTTGACGAAGTCAGTTTTAGCTTACGCTTCCCGTTGAGGGTGTTGTTGTTTATTATAAGTAATGTTTTTACTTTGTTATGTAAACGTTTAATGTGATTGGTTTTGCTCACTGTAAGGGTTCTAGTTACTTGTGTAATTAATTATGGGTGCATTGGGTTGTTAGGATGATTGTCCTTAGCTTAGTAGGCTTGGTATTCTTGTGTCAGGTGGGATGTAGACACCTCCTTGTTCCTCAGAATAGTCGCCAACCTTAAGACCTTAAATGGTCAAAATCGATGGGAACCTCGACTTGAGCGTTGCTTATATGTTCTGGAGGTCCTAACCATTGCAGGGTAGGACGGGTGGGTAGTCATTTTTATTCTTCGTCGGTTGAACGTCGTACATTGCTTCGAGGTGCTTGATGTGCTTTTATGTTAGGTCATTATGTTTGTTGTGGCATGATTTTCATGCGTTGTGTTCGTCATCGTGTTGCGATGTTGAGTATAATGTCATTATTACCGTCCTACATACAGACACACAAAAAAAAAATTGCACTTGTTATGTGAGGCTTGTTGTCGTAATGAAATGGGAGGTATGTTACAACAACCCCCTATTAGGTGGGTGAATAATTTCTAGAGAAAAGTCATCTTTAGGGATTTTTCATGTTATAATGTAAGGGGAAATTTGGTTTCTATAGTGTGGAGGGGTGTTTTGTATTTCATAATTTCACTATATTAAATTTAAAGTTGGCTTAGGCTCAGTCGCAAACAATCTAGTTGAGTTTCTTTCTTGGAAGATCCTTCTAAAGTGTGATTTGCATAGAAATATTCAATATCTACAATTTTTTGGTGATTCTTATATAGTCATCAATTGGTGTTTTTAGTCTTCATAATGTATAGCTCAAATCAGTGGAAGATTTACTAAAGTTATCAATAATTTTTTGGTGATTCTTCTTTAGTCATCATTTGGTGTCTCTAGTCTTCACAATGTATAGCTCAAATCTATGGAAGATTTACTAAAGTGTGCTTTGGACAGAAATATTCAATATCTACAATTTTTTGGTGATTCTTTTTTAGTCATCAATTTATGTCTCTAGTCTTCATAATGTATAGCTTAAATCTGTGGAAGATTTACTAAAAGATGTTGGTGACTCTTTTGATATGGAGTGATTTACTACATCTCCTATTCTCATGCTTTCAGGGAGTGGAGTCTTGAAGTGGATAAACTATCTAAAAAGTGTCAAAATCTCACTAAAGGTGTGCTTGAGATGGATGAAGCTCTTGATGGATCTATGATCCATTTTGATGGTTTTCAAAGTATACTTTTCTGCAATTTATCTTTTGATAGTTTATTCATAATTTGTTGTAATATGTATATGTACTTTAAAGTATTTATATGTAATTTGCGTTTTCTCAGCCACAAATTAGTCCCACAAGTCACAGACAAACTAAGAAACAAAACAAAAATAAATTAAAGTTGTCCTAGGATCGGGTTGAAACAGTCTTGCTAAGTTTCTTGCTTTGAAGATCCTTCTAAAGTGTGCTTTGAATAGAAATGTTCAACATTTACAAGTTTTTGTTGATTCTTTTTAAGTCATCAATCAGAAAAATTGTGTATGTAGTCTTGATAATGTACAACTCAAACCTATGGGGGATTTACTAAAGGATATCAAAGTCGATTTTAACTACATCTCCTAGTCCCATGTTTTTCAGGGAGCTTAATCTAGAAGATGATATACAATCTAAAGAGGGTCAACATCTCACTGAAGGTGTGCTTCAGATGGATGAAGCTCTTGATGGATCTATGATCCATCTATCTGCTACTTTATGATTGTCTTTAAATTATGCTTTTCTACAATTTATCTTTTGAAATCTTATCACAACAAACTCTACTTGATGACATAACTAGCTAGCGGCCAAATCAAACTAGAGAGGAGGTGGTGATAGTGCCATGGGTTGACACTTGATGGGAGTGGATGTTTCATAACATGTAGAAGTGTGTACGTAAGGCATCAACATAATGTGAGAAATAAAAGGTGAAATTATATCATGTGAAACTATGGAGGGGGAATCATAGTATGATAATTGATCAATCGTGACCATGTGTCCTTCATGAAGCAATTAAATGACCTTGATTTATTGGATTAGTTAGGGTCTTTTGTATCATTTCAATATATATATATAGACTTAGATGATAGAGTTAAAAATAATAATGCCAAGTTATTATTCCTTTTTTCATTCTGTGTTATTAGATATTGGTTCTGATTGTGTTGAAGAGATAAACTTCTATCTCTTTTTGTTTTTTAATATTTTTGAATAACAAGGTTGACTAAAGTTTTTTTTCTATGAGAGTTTTTTTGGGTTACAAGAGTTCCCTTGGGTAGGGAGGGGAGGTCAAAGGAACCCTCTTTTCATTTCATTTCTATCATTAGAATTTTTCTAAGGAATTTATTTATATTTTTGTAGAATTAGATCAATTTATTTCTATCAATTATGCACTCTAATTTACAACAACACTCTAATTTTAATGCATTTCTATGGTTGCCTTTATTCCTTTACATTATAATGATGAAATGATTTGGAATGTTTCTTGCAACATTATAATCATGACAGTTGATGTTGTGATTATTTCCTTAGTTTAGTATCCATGTAGTGGTTATTTGATTCCAAGGAACATAATCACTATATTAACCTCCACATATACTAGGAAGTGGCCCTACATTTATCTAAATTCTGTCATACTTTGAAAAGAGATGGAACGTAAAACCATTTCCTTTGTCTATGGGATGAGTTGCCATACTTGGTTCATTTATTTTTCTACAATATCATTAGAGTTTTAAATCAAATTAGAATACATGATGATATGTTTCGGCTATCATATGAGAACATAAGCAATTCTTTGAGATTTACTATAGGGATACAATAAAAAAGAATAGAGGTTGTGGAAATGTTGTTTCACAATCATCAGGGGAAAAAACAAAAAGACTCTCAAAGTTTGAAATTGGGACCTTACTGGAGGACATGAATATTGATATACTACATTCGTAAAGCCATTTCTGAAAACCACAATCTAAACCCTGAAGGCATAGAATTTAAGTACAAATATATAACAATTTACCCAGAAAATCTACAAATTTTCTAAATTCACAAATATCCTGGATTATGCTATTAAACCTCCAACGGTACAATTTAACCTAATTATCGATATTACTAAAGCTTATGGTGGACTTCTGCTATTTGTATAATTCTACCCCGAAATGCAACAATTATTGGAATTTGACCTAAAATTTCTTTGATTTACACCGACTTGCAACTATTTAACCTAGAATTCTGTAAGTTAGACTGTATTGGCTCAATTTGGCCTGAATAGTGATATTTAACGTTCAACAATGTTACCCAAAGTTAACAAGAAGTTAACTTTAAACTACGAGAAGTTACCCTGAAATCACATGCTGTTCAACTGTAATTGTGACAATGGCGACAATGTGATCTTTAATTCTGCTATTTAAGATGGAATCACGACAACGGTCATCTGGACCTACAACACATCGAAGGAAGCAGTTTGAAAGTAGATCATATTTGATGACGTGGTAATTCTGAGTAAAATGGAATGGTGTTCCTTTCAAATTATTCACTTAAAACTCTCTGGTCATGATGACAAATCTTGTATAATCTAACACACACACACACACACACACACACACACACACACACACACACACACACACATATTCTAACGTTTCAAGGTATCTTTAATGTTGGGGTAATGATTTCCAATATTAGATTGGCTAGTTCTCTCAGAACCCACTGTTAGGTGGGTGAATAATTTGTAGAGAAAACTCATCTTTAGGGTTTTTTCATGTTATAATGTAAAGGGAACTTTGGTTTCTATAGTGTGGTGGGGTGCTTTGTATTTCATAATCTCACTATATTAAATTTAAAGTTGTCTTAGGCTTAGTCGCAAACAATCTAGTTGAGCTTCTTGCTTGGAAGATCCTTCTAAAGTGTGCTTTGCATAGAAATATTCAATATCTACAAATTTTTGGTGCTTCTTCTTTAGTCATCAATTGGTGTTTCTAGTCTTCATAATGTATAGCTCAAATAAATGGAAGATTTACTAAAGTTATCTACAATTTTTTGGTGATTCTTCTTTAGTCATCAATTAGTGTCTCTAATCTTCATAATGTATAGCTCAAATCTATGGAAGATTTACTAAAGTGTGCTTTGGATAGAAATATTCAATATCTACAAATTTTTGGTGATTCTTTTTCAGTCATCAATTGGTGTCTCTAGTCTTCATAATGTATAGCTCAAATCCGTGGAAGATTAAATAAAAGATGTTGGTGACTCTTTTGATATGGAGAGATTTACTACATCTCCTACTCTCATGTTTTTAGGGAGTGGAGTCTAGAAGTGGATAAACTATCTAAAAAGTGTCAGCATCTCACTAAAGCTGTGCTTGAGATGAATGACACTAAAGGTGTGCTTGAGATGGATGAAGATCTTGATGGATCTATGATCCATTTTGATGGTTTTCAAAGTATACTTTTCTGCAATTTATCTTTTGATAGTTTATTCATAATTTGTTGTAATATGTATATGTACTTTAAATTGTTTATATGGTGTAAACTTTATTTGGTGACATAATATGATGTTTACATTTTGAGGGAGAGTTTTAGATTTAGATGATGTGATCATGTTCTTGAAAGGATAATTAGAGAAAGTATAAGTGAACATTTGAAATATCGGAGGATTTTTATTTATTTTTAATCTAAATTTATTTATTTTTGACATGGCTATGATGTGGCTTAGCATAAATGTGATTTCCATATTTTCTAAAATATAAATTACAATTTTTTTTTTCTTTTATCTAGATAGATATATAGATAGTAATTTTTAATTTTTTTATGAGGATTTTTTTAAACATTTTGATTTTGTATATATGAAGTAACTTTTAAAAAAATTATATTAGTTTTCTTTTTCTTTTCACTTTTGATTATTTATAATGTGGAAAACAAGTCACTAAGAAAAATTCAATTTGGTAGCCTACATGGACTTAAAGACGAGATACTTTCTTTAAAGATAAAAGAAAAGGCCATGGTGGTGATGGTCCCTTAGATTGCCATCTTATTGCTCATCCTATTGTCATAGTTTTAATACATTTTACTCTTGAATCTAAGCTCTTCTTAGACAATCTTACTTTTTACTGACCAAATTGGATGATTTTGACATATGCTTATTTAAATGAGTATAATTGGCTTAATTTGAAATAAAGGTAATGTATGACTAGTACCTTAAGTGTTTTTGAGATTGATTTTATGTTGTTGATTTGAAGAACATGAAAGAGGTGGTTCTAATAAAACTTCTTAAACATTTTTTTGTGACGTCCCCATCGTTATGCCAACAAGCAATTTTTTTATTTTTTATTTTTTAGTTTCAAGAGATAAGAGGCAAGAATTCAACATTCTAGAAGTCATAAAAAAAAGGGTTTGGAAAAGTTGAAAAGGTTCCAAAATAAAAATATAATGAATCCAAACCATTTCACATTATTATATTTTTGCAGAAATATACAAAGTAGGGCATGTATTATATTTTTGCAGAAATATACAAAGTAGGGCATGCCAGATTAGGAGTTAAAATTAACTCAGATATATTCCTGCTTACTCAATATTAGGTAGCATTTTATACTGTAGTACATAACATAAACAATAGCTCGATATTTATAATAACACAACCCAAATTAATTTGGATCTATCCAGTTTTCATATGCATAAAATTTAATCATAACTTAAATTAAAAAAAACACATTAAAAAGGTTTATATTTATCCTTCTTTATAAATAAATTGACGTTACATAAAAATTTATGAAATTTATTTTTTTATAAGAAATTGATTTTTCTAAGAATTTTGACCTTCCATTCTTCACTTATAACCAGTGATCATGACTTCTCTTTCAACAAAATGTAAAAACTAAAAATAAATAAGGGAAAACATAGAAAAGTTGAAAAGTTCTATTTTATTTTTTTTAAATAAAGAATAACATGTTCATTACTCATAAATATTTTTTAATTGGGCTCTCAATACATGGTAAATGATAATTGATAATAAAATAGATATTGTAATTTTTTTTTTTTTTTTACTGTACAATTTTGTTATAATAATAATAATCTAAAATAGATCACAGCTAATTTAGACACTCAGTTATTTGATTGGTAAAGTTTGTAGAGGTATACATTCTTTACCCTATCCTACGATCTAAAATTATTGTGCCAACTACCTCTCACATCCAATTACAAATCTATCCAACCAAAGTCACAACACAACACAATTCTGTCGAGACCGAGCGCCCAAGTGCCAAGCATCAAGTCACATAGAAGAGGAGATCATGAGAGGAAATTTAGAATTTTTTTTTTAAGTTGTAATAGTAAACTCTGAATATCATTCAAACAATTGCATATTACAATTTTAATAATTTAAACATATAATTCCAAACATCGATAACAATCCTAATTAAACTTTAAAAGAAACTCACCAAAAACTAAAACAAAACATTAACTTACTCCATTATAAATTCATCTAAACCCATTTTTTTTTAAACAAACAAGTTTACGCATGTCCATTCATATCTTTCACAAAAAATGTTATTCCTATTGCCCAATAACCTTCCACCAACAATTCACCCTACAGACATATCCAGCGGCCACATGATATTGACTCCGAAAAACTAAGTCGAGTCTGCCCAACGTGATTTCATGGCGTTTGCACACGAAAAGAATATGGGGATTTGACATTACTTGCCTTTGCTGCCATGATTCTCAGTTAAGGGTCGCACTGCTGAACCACCATGCAGAAGTAAACCGAAGACAATACAAAGTAAAGAGAAAAACTTCACTTTGCCCATATCTATTGAAATTAAAACCAAATCGCAGAGAATAAGAGCAGTAGAAATGTTGTCAACATAAAAAGAAACATGCATATGTATTGAAGCGTTGTATAAACTGTTATATCATTTGTTGTAATCAAAACACCACCACTATGATTTCGCTGACCACAGATGCTTTCTCATAAGCATTCGACGCCTGTCCGGAGCGGTCAATATATCAAACGTAGTGCAATCAGCTGGAGACGCGGCATAAGACATTGTCATAATGATTTATAAAGAAACACATCTTCACCATAATCTGTAATATATATCAAAAGGAATAATTCATGCATCTACAATAAATATGCGCAGATGGTCGGATTAATATTGCGGATGAATGTGCAGTTAAAAGGAATCGGTGAAGGGCGCATAGCTTAAATCGCTCATGATGCAGACACACAAGTAAAAAGGGCATTCACTCAAGGTAGGAGACACACAGGTGAAGAATTCCCTCAGTAATGGAAGCACCCAGGTAGATCGCCCAAGGAATTCACTCAGAAAAAAAAAAAAAAAACTCAACTTTACCCAAAGGATAACTGGTAATGTAAATGCCCTGGTAAACTAACCGCTACCTCAAAAAATTTACAATGGAACAAATGTGGTAGTGCGGATGAAACTATAAAATGTTCAATAGCAAAAATTGTAGAATCGCCCTTGTACAATCAGTGAAATAATGCTGGTATAATGCCATTAAAAATAAAATTTGCAGAGCACAAGTAAATCATTGGTCATCAAGATTGTGAGTGCAGAGTTAATTATCCATTACTATAAAGGAAAAGTTTAATTATTATCAAAGCATAGAACGCTTAGTAAATTTATCCATCAAGCTTAACACACAGTCAAATGTAAAATTGCAGAGACAGTAAGAGGAACTCGAGGATCCAAGGGAAGTCATTGAGATTACCGTAGAGATAAACCAACATGGACATGAGGCAAACATCATCCAAGGACAACGACCGAGGTAGACGGATGACAAGAGTTTCCTTCGCTCATCATCCTCGCACAGGAAAGAAGGGTGTTGAGATCCATAGGTATTTTAACGCCAAGGCGACGACCATAGATCAGGATCCTGGCCGACTGCTCAGGCGAGGACTGAGGAGCTAAGGATGAAAGGAAAACAACCAATAAGGACACAGTCAATCTCATCGAGGCGGTCACGACAGGTGGGAAAACGAAGGCCATAGGAAACAACAACAAGGGAGCTAGGCTAAGAAAAGTTTCGTCATCAACTTAAAAGACATCAGTTTACTTTTCCATTTAATAAGCATATCCAAGCATAAGCCCTTATGCATTCTACTCTACAAAATAAAAAGAGTGTACCGTTGCCTGATCGCCCGCTTCGAATGACGTCCCGCGCTCTTTGCAACTCCCTCCCGCCAACTGTCAAGACCTCACCGGTACCTCCCAGCCAATGCTAGGAGTACTCTTCTTCCCCCTTATCCCCCCGAGCCGCAAAGGGGCCACACACACTAACCAGGGGTTCCGTCTATCTCCCAACTCACCTCGCAAGGCCGAGCTACCACTCCTCTCTGAGCTGGGTATCCCAACTCCCACAAGTAAATCAGTCAAGTCGATATTTCTGCAGCGTAACGTTATGCAAAAAGAAGATGATCCTTCCCCCTTCTCCTCCTTTTTCTTTTATAGAGTTTCGAACTTCCTTTCTTTCCTAAAATCTCATTTAATTAAAGTTTTAAAAATAAATTCTCAAAAATTCTTCTTCGTACAAGTGTCCCTCATCCCCTACAATCCTCCATGAATTAATTTATTTAATTAAGTAATTATCTTTATTTCCCTCACCCACCTAGAGTTACTCCTAGAATCACTCTCAGGTGTCCCCAAACTCCATTACAGGTTTTAAAGGATTTCCCTATTATGAAGTTGCTGATTTAGTTTAAAATTAGAAGGCTCTTAAATGTAGATTCTTTACTAAGTTGATTTCCCGCTTTTTCCCTTAAGTTCCCCTTTTTCCTTTTTATGTTACCCCTTTTCCCTAGTTTCCTATTTTTTTTATTTTCCCTCTTTCCCCTTTTACTTAGAACTCAAAAAGGCACGTGTGGAATTTAACCCCTTTTCCATTTTATCATTAATTTAGTATCTTTTTATATTATCAAAAGATAAAATAACTAATTCCCTCTTTACATTTTATATCCACAGATTTTATTTCTTATGAATAATTTTATTTCTTACTCCCTTCATGTTACAAAATTTTATGAAGATCATAATTATTATTTAAGTGGTTTTTATTTTAAATTTTATTATTTTATTTTATTTTATCTATCTATTTATTTATTTTTGTTTTTTTTAAAGGTAGACAAAATTTTACCCCTAGCATAATTTTAGACTTGGAACTTAGATTTTGTACTGGGCAACGTTTAATTAGGGAAATTGTTTTAAAATTTCTTAACATGTTATTTGTCTTAGGGCCATCTAGGTTCATCCCTCTATCATCATCAATGCGACGTGCCCTTCAGGATGCACTAGGCGCTCCAAGGGTGCCACTCGCCTCATTTGTTCCTTTGTGCGATGTGCCCTTCAGGACGCACTACGTGCTCCAAGGGTGCCACTCACCTTAATACGTTTCCTTTGCGCGACGTGCCCTTCAAGATGCACTACGTGCTCCAAGGGTGCCACTTGCCTCTTGACTGATTGGTAGACATCAATAACCCCTGGAGTCAACACTCCGCCAGGTGAACTCGTGGGAGACTAAGGGCTTCTAAGGAATAAGGCCCCCGCCTTATTGCGCGCCCCTTAGAATCATCGTGAGTGACTGTCACAGTCTACCCTCATGGCATCGTGGGTCCTCTCGAACTAGGTAATCGTTAACCTACAATTCGAGCCATGACAGGAGTGCTAGTGGGCTGTGGTAGGGCTGTTGTCCACACCTCTCCCTCAACCTCTCTAGTAGTCGTATGTGACCCCTTTACTCCATATGTGAGTCTGGTCGGCAAGCTATCGTCAGCGTGCATCATCAACAAATCATGTCAAAACATATCCACATCATATCATCTAGTCAGATGCACTAATATTACAGTAAAACAATCAAAACCCCAATGACACACTCCCTGACTCAATCCGGAGTCCAAGGGGTTCCATTGATGCCTCTGCATCCTCAAGTTCCAAAACCCTGCACACTCAGTAAAACCGAGTCAATAGCATCTGTCTATGTCAATGTAGTAAAACAACATGTCATCAACCCATAACACATCGTAATCAAAGTCAAAAGTTTTAATAGCATAAAAATCCGGATCACTTGTGAGCAAGTGTCCTCAAAGAATAAGTTTTCTCAGTGCACCAGAGTGGGATGTTACATTCACCCCCCTCTTGGTATAAACTTCATCCCGAAGTTTCACAGTATATATGATGAAATAAAGTGTATCACAGTATCATATGTCTATCTATCAAATAAAAATAGAAACTGTTGGCGCATATCATATGCATCCTCCCAGGTCACCGAGTGCGGACTATAATTGTCCCACTGGACCTTGACCTGATCTGTCGTTCGACGTCGTAGCTGTCGAACATGATGATCCAAGATGTGGACCAGCTCAGCTGTGAGCACTCCCTCATCTGATACCTGGAAGGAACTCATGTCAATAACATGTGTAGGATCACTAATATAATGTCTCAAAACAAATACATGAAAAACATCGTGCATACGCCTCAAAGAATCAGGCAAGGCTAGTCGATAGGCCATGGGCCCCTTTCTTTCCACAATCTCGAAAGGTCCCATGAACCTAGGAGAGAGTTTATCTCCCTTCCCAAAATTGATCGAACTCTTGTGTGGTTTAACCCGCAATAAGACTCAATCGCCAACCTCGTAACTACAGTCGACACGATGCACATCGACATAAATCTTCTGTCGATCCTGCGCTTCTTTAATCCTTTGTCTTATTGTTTGCATTTGCTCTTCCATTTCTTGGATCACTTCGGGTCCCACTAGGACCCTATCCTCGAGCTGATCCCAACTCAAAAGCGTCCGACACAGTCGCCCGTAAATAAACTCAAAAGGCACCATCTTAATGGTGCTCTGGTAACTGTTGTTATAAGCGAACTCTACTAGTGGCAAGAATTCCTCCGAATGATTTTGTTGGTCCATCACGTACATGCACAACATGTCCTCCAGGGTTTGATTCGTTCATTCGGTCTACCCGTCAGTCTCTGGGTGATACGCAGTACTAAAGTTAAGTTGGGTTCCCAAGGCCTCTTGGAAACTCATCCAAAATCGTCTGGTAAACATCGATCCTTGATCGGATATAATCCTCTTAGGAATGCCATGTAGCCTCACAATCTCACTGATGAAAACTCTAGCTATGTCAGGTGCATGATACGTCATACGCATAGGAATAAAGTGAGCACTCTTCGTCAGAGTGTCTAATACTACAAAAATCAAGTCATGCCTCCTTGCCGTCAGTGGCAATCCAACAATAAAATCCATCGAAATAACCTCCCGTTTCGATTCCAGAATAGCATGTGGTTGTAGTAATCCTACTCGGTGTCTATGTTCAGCCTTTACCTGTTGACATTCTAGACATCTGGCCACATAGTTAACTATGTTTTCCTTCATTCCCTTCCAGAAGAATAAGGGTTTAAGGTCTTCCATCATCTTCATGACTCCCGGATGATCCATGTATACTGCTCTATGATCCTCTCTTAGGATCAACATCCTCAACTCATTGTTTGGCGGTACGTAGATCCGATTTTTAAACCTCAATAATCCATCGCTATCAAACGAAAATCCTTCAAATCGTGGTACCATCATTGTGTTTTGTCCAATAAAACCCTCGACCTCCTTGTACCAGTCATCGTCACGCTGTAAAGTTAGAATCTTTTCATGTAGATTCATCTGAAGAGGCAACAACAAAAATATGCGTGGTCTCTGACTCAATGCATCTGCCACTTCGTTCACTGTTCCTTTTATGTAAGTAATCTCGAAGTCGTACTCGCTAAGCAATTTCGACCAATGTCGTTGTCGTGCATTCATGTCACTTTGAGTAAATATGTGTCGTAGTCCACAATGGTCAGTGTTTCGCTCAAATTTTCATCCAAAAAGGTAGTGTCTCCAAACCTTCAAGGCATATACGATAGCTAATAACTCCAAATCTTGCGTCACGTAGTTCTCCTCATGCCTTCTCAGTTTCCTCGAAATGTAAGCAATCACTCGTCCATCTTGCATCAAGACTCTGCTTAAGCCTTCCTTGGATGCGTCAGTGCATACCAAGAAGTCCGCATCAATGTCAGGGACCTTTAGTATCGGTGCGGTTGTCAACAATTCCTTGAGCCTCCGAAACACTTCCGCGCATTTCTTGGTCCAAACAAACTTCTTATTCTTCTTTTGTAACTCCATGATCGGATTTGCTATCTTCGAAAATCCCTCGACGAACCGTTGATAGTATTCTTCTTATCCATGAAGCTACGCACTTCTAGGACATTCGTTGGTGTAGGACATTCCATAATAGCCTCGACCTTTGCTGGATCCACGGTGATGCCTTCGCCGGAGATGACATGCCCTAAGTAGTGAATCTTCAATTGATAAAATGAGCATTTGGACAACTTCCCATACTATTTGTTCTCTCACAAACACTGTTGTACCAAGCGCAAGTGCTCGTCATGCTCCTCCATCATACAAGAGTAAATCAAAATATCATCAATGAACTCTTGGACGAACTTGTCCAAGTACTCATGGAACACCCCGTTCATCAAACTCATAAATTCCCTTGGGGCATTTTTCAGTCCAAATAGTAAAACAGTAAACTCGTAATGTCCAAGCCTCATCTTAAAGGCGGTCTTAGGGATGTCATCCTCCTTGATCCTCAATTGGTGATACCCTATTCGTAAATCGATCTTGGAGAACATCGTCGCACCCTTCATTTGATCGAATAGATCATCAATTCTTGGTAATGGATATTGATTCTTGATCATAGCCTTGTTCAGTTGACGGTAGTCAATGCAAGGCCTCCACGATCTGTCCTTCTTTCGTATGAAAATAACAGGTGCACCCCATAGTGACATGCTAGGAAGTATCAGTCCCAAGTCCAAGAACTCCTTAAGTTGCATTTTCAACTCTTGTAACTCCGAGGTCGACATCCGATAAGGCATTCTTTCTATGGATTCAGTCCCTGGTTTCAGGTCTATGGTAAAATCCAACTCCCTTTTCAGTGGCATCCCAGGTAATTCCTTCGGAAAGACATCTGCAAAGTCTCTCACCACTGGAAGGTGTTCTAGACCTTCTGCTACTCCCTTCTCATTTAACGCAAGGATCGCATAAAGATTTCACCCCTTGTGCATACTCTTCCGTAGCTGTAAGGAAGAGATGAACCTCAGGGAAACTCCCTGGTTCCATCCTACAATCACACATGTTTATCCCTCGTCATCAACCAAGCTCAACCATTTCATCTTATAGTTGAGTATCGCCTCATGCGATTCCAACCAATCCATACCAATCACGACATCATAAGATCCTAAGATCGTGACATACAGGTTGGCCCTTGTGACAAACTCTCCCAGGTTAAGGACATAGCCTGTAACCTTTCCTCCAACCTTCTGTTTGGCTCCTGAAGACATCTCCACGAAGCTAAACTCATCCTGTTCGACTGCCTTTACCTTAATCGTTTTTAGTCCTGCACCAGAAATGAAACTCTTTGTAGCACCGGAATCTATCAAAATACTAAGAGTCTGGTCAACGATGGTACCTGTCATCTCGAGCACCATTGACTAATGCTCTTCCTGGCAGTTATTCACCGCTACATGAATCCGATGGGTCTTGCTCATATCTCCCACGGTAGTGGGTCTGGTTGATCTAGAAGCTCTAGTCCTCTCCACAGGGCAGTCGCATTGGTAGTGTGGCTCCCCACACGTCCAACACCCCTTATTTGGCCCAGTGGTCCTGGTACCCAAAGTAGAAGATGAGGGCCCATCAGCCTGAAATCCTGGTTTGTTTTGCTAAACAGGCCTAAACTGTTGCTGCTGCGGGCGACGCTATTATTGATGCTGTGGTCCCCGATAAGGTGTCCGCTGCTGAGGCATCAGTCACCGATGTGTAGTGAAAGTGGATCCCCTCTAGAAGCCACAATATCCCGACGTATGTCTGGCTAGTGTCTGATGTTGTTATGCTCCAGATGAAACCTGCCCTGCTGGTCTCATTGGAGTCCTAGTCTGACCCCTGCTGATGATCCGAAATCGGATCCAGAAGCCTAATAGGGCTTGAAAAATGCTCAAAAATGAAAGTGCTCAGAATATGACGAAACCAATGCCATTGCATCTATCTCGTCTTCCCAATTCTGGCGGTATATTTACTTTGTCAAATGGACTCCGTATGCGAAAGTTATCGTGTTCTGATCGGAAGCCCAAACAAGTAAAAAGTCAAAGGTCAACTGGTCAAAAAGTCAATGCTAATGACATTAGCATGCTGACTATGCAGGAGATGACATGGCACTTTCTGGCTGTTGGTGATTGGGCAGGTTCTCTGACAAGGCAGACATGTGGCAGGCAACTGGACCAGTCAATAACTGACAAGTGGCATTAATCCATCAAATGGGGAGATGCCACGTGGCCTAGTCATGGGCAGCCACGTGGCACCCAGTCATCAGTTGAAGTGGCATGTTTTAAAAAATATATGTTTTGGGGTTCATGGGTTTTGAACCCATGACCACCACCAAGCCCAACACCTTAAGAAATGGTCTTTGCCAATACACCAAATTAATTTTTATGTTATGAAACCCACATTATGAAATATATTGCAAAGTATTGTATGGAGAGGGGCCAGCGCTTAGCCCTTTGGGCTAGCGCTTGGCCATATGAACCCATATGACCCTGTCAAGGGGGCGCGCTTTGGGCAAAAGGGGGCTTATGCCCAAATTTAACTATAAAGTGGGTTTTGTAACTAATTTTTGAGTTTTAATTGTAATTAAGCCTATTTTTAATGGTTTTTGGGAGTTATTGGGTAGTTTTGGAGCCTAAATTTTGGGAGGAAGTTGGAGATGAGAAACCAACTTCCAAGCTATATAACCCAGGCCTATTTGAGGCCATGAGGGGAGCATAGAGGGAATTTAGAGCAGATTTATGCTGAGGAGAAGCCAAGTCAAAGCCATTTTGATGCAGAGAAGCTTTTGAGGAGGAGACGCTGTCGGATCATTTCTGGGAGCTCCGGATGTTCGTTTTGCATGTCATTTTCTTTGCATGGTTCTAGTGATATGGAAGAACATGACCAGATTATTCTTGTAGCCATTTGGCATTGCAGTGATGTACTTTTGAGCTTTTGAACAGAAATAAAGAAGCCTCCCCCACAGAGAAAAAGGCCTGGAGACGTAGGCAAAGTTGTGTCGAACTCCGTTATCAATCTGCGTATTGTGGTTTGTTGTTTATTATTAATTTCAGATCTGCATATGTGTATATGTATGTCATAATTCCTCTTCTTTCCTCATTATTTCACTAAGTTTCTCAAATGGTTAATTAATGCATGCAAAATTAAAACTCAACCATAAGTCATTAAAATATCCTGACGGATCAAGTGGTATCAGAGCTAGTTGACGTTTGGATTTGAGTTGCATGTTAACCAGGGAAAAGCTACAGCATGGTGAAGGAGAACTTGTTGCAGAGAATCCATTAATTGGATTGTGAAAAAGAACTTCTCACGGCGAGAAGATGGCATCGGAAGAAGGGATTTCTCAAGATGAGAAAGAGTTCCGGAAAACATTCCTTGCGATGTCGGAGATGGTGAAAGTCTTGTACGAAGATTACTTGGAACGGAAGCGACCAATTTTGGGTGATTCTTCAAAGGGAAAAATTGAAGAGGAAGAGGACCATCCTCAGATTCCTCCTTCACCTCCATCAACACCTCCTTCTTC
>ML786189.1:354349-364826 GCA_009831015.1 Picea engelmannii | reverse complement strand
CCAATGGATTTAGAAAAATGGCATTAATGTTAGACATTCCTTTGCAAACACAAGAAACCCTTATGAAGTATATAGGAGGTTTGCCTGCACATATTAGAAACACTGTTTTCATGTTTGGACCCACTAACCTTGATGAGGTTTCTTTTCAATCTACGTATATTGAAGCAGGGAAAGCAGGTGTGTTAGGGGAATCGTCATCTTCGAGGAAATAGGACAAGAGGAAAAGGCATGGCAATAGCAAGAATGCAAATGCAGTGTCAAAGAAGGAAGGAAAGCCCTCTTGCAAGCATTGAAAGAAAGAGGGACATGATGAGGACAGATGTTGGCAGTTGCATCCCGAGAAGAAGCCAAAGTGGTTCAAAGAAAAGAAGGGAACGCAAACAGTGGCAACGGCATCAAAACCCACAGACTTGGGATCGGATTCAGGTGATGAGTCAAAGATTTCATTGGTTGTTATGACAAGTAAGAATGGTGAAGATATTGATTGTATAAGCAACTTGTTTCATATAAGGGTAATCATGCGACACACTAATATAGACACATTAATTGACAGTGGATCTCAATCTAATCTAATCTCAGAAGAATTGGTTAAGAAATTGGGATTAAAAACACAAACTCATCATAATCCTTACACACTTAAATGGATAAGAAATCATCATCAAATGCACATAACAAAACAGTGCACAATCAAATTTGCAATTTCATCTAAGTATGTGGAAGAAGTAACTTGTGATGTTGTGTCATTAAGAGAATGTGGAATGATCTTAGGTAGTCCATACTTATTTGATCGTAAGGCAATCTTCTACAGGACAAAGAATCAATATCAATTCACTAAAGCAGGTCATGATTATGTGGTTCATGCTCATCGTGTTAAAGCAAATAAAACACTTCAAACAATGGAACAATTAACGAATGCAGTGCAAGCATGCAACGAACCAATAATTGTTTCAAATGAAGTAATTGATCTTAAGCAAGAACAAAATATGGTTTTTGAATGGAAAATCAATCATAAGTTGCTTCAAGATAAGCTCATGTCGTGCAGATATTTCAAGTATATCAGCTCATTTGCAGTCATCTTTTTGATGCTGTCATTAGCAATGTTTTCTACATGGATGATAGTAGCTTCAGTAAAATGTAACAGGGTTCAAATGGCTAACAATATACTATCAGTTGTCATGATTGTGTTACAGTTGATCTTGATGAGACAGGTGCACAGGACAAAGTTTAGAGACAGAGAGTAAGCCGGGTGGCCTATCCCGAGCTTGTTGACTAGCCAGTAACCTTTTGGGGACCAAAAGGTCTTATTGTGGGGAGGTGTGATCCGAAATTGGATCCAGAAGTCTGACAGGGCTTGAAAAATGCTCAAAAATGAAAGTGCTCATAATCTGACGAAACCAATGCCATTATGTCTATCTCGTCTTCCTAATTCCGACGATATATTTGCTTTGTCAAACGGACTCCGTATGCGAAAGTTATCGCGTTCTGATCGGAAGCCCAAACAGGTAAAAAGTCAAAGGTCAACTGGTCAAAAAGTCAATGATGATGACATCAGCATGCTGACTGTGAAGGAGATGACATGGAACTCTCTGGTTGATGGTGATTGGGCAGGTTCTCTGACAAGGCAGACATGTGGCAGGCAACTGGACCAGTCAATAACTGACAAGTGGCATTAATCCGTCAAATGGGGAGATGCCACGTGGCCTAGTCATGGGCAGCCACGTGGCACCCAGTCATTAGTTGAAGTGGCATGTTTTTTAAAAAATATGTTTTGGGTTTCATTGGTTTTGAACCCATGACCACCACCAAGCCCAACACCTTAAGAAATGGTCTTTGCCAATACACCAAATTATTTTTTATGTTATGAAACCCACATTATGAAATATATTGCAAAGTATTGTATGGAGAGGGGCCAACGCTTGGCCATATGAACCCATATGACCCTGTAAAGGGGGTGCGCACTGGGAAAAAGGGGGATTATGCCCAAATTTAACTATAAAGTGGGTTTTGTAACTAATTTTTGAGTTTTAATTGTAATTAAGCCTATTTTTAATGGTTTTTGGGAGTTATTGGGTAGTTTTGGAGCCTAAATTTTGGGAGGAAGTTCGAGATGAGCAACCAAATTCCAAGCTATATAACCCAAGCCTGTTTGAGGCTATGAGGGGAGCATAGAGGGAATTCAAAGCAGAGTTATGCTGAGGAGAAGCCAAGTCAAAGCCATTTTGATGCAGAGAAGCTTTTGAGGAGGAGATGTTGTCGGATCATTTCTGGGAGCTCCGGACGTCCGTTTTGCGTGTCGTTTTTGCATGGTTCTAGAGATCTAGAAGAACATCAACAGATAAGTCTTGTATCCATTTGGCATTGCAGCGATGTAATTTTGAGCTTTTGAACATAAATAAAGAAGCCTCCCCCACAGAGAAAAAGCCCCAGAGACGTAGGCAAAGTTGTGCCGAACTCCGTTATCAATCTGTGTATTATGGTTTGCTGTTTATTATTCATTTCAGATCTGCATATGTGTATATGGATGTCATAATTCCTCTTCTTTCCTCATTCTTTCACTAAGTTTCTCAAATGGTTAATTAATGCATGCAAAATTAAAACTCAACCATAAGTCATTAAAAGATCCGACGGATCAAGTCCTTGGAGTCCTAGTATGACCCCTGCTGATAAGCTCCTCCTCTGCTATGAGGGACTCATGGACGACATCATGCAAGGTTTGAGGCATCAAAATCCTAACCTTTGCATGTAGGCTGTCGTTAAGGCCGAACACGAACCTATTGACCTTAAGTTTATTAGTGTTAAGGTGTGGAGCATACCGAAGCAACTCCATAAAATGGGCCTCATACTCGAGCACCATACAACCTCCCTATCATAAGGCGTTGAAGTCATTGAGATGACACTCAATGAATTCCTCTGAAAGGTACCTCTCTTGGAACCGTTCCTCAAACAGTTCCCATGACACGTCTTCGACGACCATGTTCAGTTTTGGTAGGAGCGTCTTCCACCATAGAAGAGCGCTCCCCTTCAGTTGAAAGACCGCCATGAGGACCTTCATGTTGGAGGTATAATCACGAAGTGAGAAGCACATCGCCATGTTCTCCAATCATGCCTCGGTGGCTTCATCATCCGGGGCACCAAAGAACTCGGGAAATTTGACCTTCTCGAGTTCACGGTGAATACTACCAGTACCGACTGGAGCGCGTGACGGAACCTCAGCAGGTGCCAGTGCCCTGGACTCATCTCTATTCAAATGACTAATTAGTACCTTGGACATGCGCTAATAAGATCTCATCATTCCGACTACATCACCAACTGCTATCAACTCCTGTCCGAAAACCTGCTCGTCTCCCTAGGGGTTAGACCCCTCAGGCATGGATGCTACTGGAGGTGTCGCACCTCCTCCCCTAGCACCCCATCGTCTGCCTCCGCGACGTCCTCTAACCATGTTAACCTGCACACACACATGTCATCTTGATTAGCAACAGTATAATCAATCACATCAACGAAATTCGTAGCGATCCCAAGTCGCAGGTTGAACCTGCTCTGATACCATATGTGACGTCCCCATCGTTATGCCAACAAGCAAATTTTTTTTTTTTGTTTCAGGAGATAAGAGGCAAGAATTCAACATTCTAGAAGCCATAACAAAAAGGGTTTGGAAAATTTGCAAAGGTTCCAAAATAAAAATATAATGGATCCGAACCATTTCACATTATTATATTTTTGCAGAAATATACAAAGTAGGGCATGCCAGATTAGGAGTTAAAATTAACTCAGATATATTCCTACTTACTCAATATTAGGTAGCATTTTATACTACAGTACATAACATAAACAATATCTCGAGATTTATAATAACACAACCCAAATTAATTTGGATCTATTCGATTTTCATATGCATAAAATTTAATCATAACTTAAATTAAAAAAAAACACATTAAAAGGGTTTATATTTATCCTTCTTTATAAATAAATTGATGTTACATAAAAAATTATGAAATTTATATTTTTATAAGAAATTGATTTTTCTAAGAATTTTGACCTTCCATTCTTCACTTATAACCAATGATCAGGACTTCTTTCAAAAAAAATGTAAAAACTAAAAAGAAATAAGGGAAAACATAGAAAAATTGAAAAGTTCTATTTTATTATTTTTAAATAAAGAATAACATGTTCATTACTCATAACTATATTTTAATTGGGCTCTCAATACATGATAAACAATAATTGATAATAAAATAGATATTGTAATTTTTACATTTTTTTTTTTACTCTACAATTTTGTTATAATAATAATAATCTAAAATAGATCACAGCTAATTCAGACACTCAGCTATTTGATTGGTAAAGTTTGTAGAGGTATACATTCTTTACCCTATCCTACGATCTAAAATTATTGTGCCAACTAGCCCCCGCATCCAATTACAAAGCTATCCAACCAAAGTCACAACACAACACAATTCTGTCAAGACCGAGCGCCCAAGTGCCAGGCATCAAGTCACATAGAGGAGGAGATCACGAGAGGAAATTTAGTTTTTTTTTTTTTAAGTTGTAATAGTAAACTCTAAATATCATTCAAACAATTGCATATTATAATTTTAATAATTTAAACATATAATTCCAAACATCGATAACAATCCTAATTAAACTTTAAAAAAAACTCACCAAAAACTAAAACAAAACATTAACTTACTCCATTATCAATTCATCTAAACCCATTTTTTTTTAAACAAACAAGTTTAGGCATGTCCATTCAAATCTTTCACAAAAAATGCTATTCCTATTGCCCAATAACCTTCCACCAACGATTCACCCTACAGACATATCTAGCGGCCACATGATCTTGAATATGAAAAACTAAGTCAAGTCTGCCCAACGTGATTTCATGGTGTTTGCCAACGAAAAGAATATGGAGATTTGACATTACTTGCCTTTGCTGCCATGATTCTCAGTGAAGGGTCGCACTGTTGAACCGCCATGCAGAAGTAAATCGAAGACAATACAAAGTAAAGAGAAAAAATTCACTTTGCCCATATCTATTGAAATTAAAACCAGATCGCAGAGAATAAGAGCAGTAGAAATGCTGTGAACATAAAAAGAAACAGACGTATGTATTGAAGTATTGTATAAACTGTTATATTATTTGTTACAATTAAAACACCACCACTATAATTTCGCTGACCACAGATGTTGTCTCATAAACATTCGACGCCTGTCCAGAGCGGTCAATACATCAAACACAGTGCAATCAGCTAGAGATACGGCATAAGACATTGTCATAATGATTTATAAAGAAACAGGTCTTCACCATAATCTGTAATATATATCAAAAGGAATCATTCACGCATCTACAATGAATATGCACATATGGTTAGATTAATATTGCGGATGAATGCGTAGTTAAAAGGAATCGGTGAAGGGCACGCAGCTTAAATCGATCATGATGCAGACGCACACGTAAAAAGGGCATTCACTCAAGGTAGGAGATGCACAGGTGAAGAATTCCCTCAGTAATGGAAGCACCTAGGTAGATCGCCCAAGGAATTCGCTCAAAAAAAAAAAACTCAACTTTACCCAAAGGATAACTGGTAATGTAAACACACTGGTAAACTAACCACTACCTTAGAAAATTTACAATGGAACAAATGTGGTAGTGCATATGAAACTATAAAATGTTCAATAGCAGAAATTGTAGAATCGCCCTTGCACAATCTGTGAAATAATGATGGTATAATGCCATTAAAAATAAAATTTGCAGAGCACAAGTAAATCGCTGGTCATCAAGATTGCGAGCGCAGAGTTAATTATCCATTACTATAAAGGAAGAGTTTAATTATTATCAAAGCATAGAACGCCTAGTAAATTTATCCATCAAGCTTTACACACAGTCAAATGTAAAATCGTAGAGACAGTAAGAGGAACTCGAGGATCCAAGGAAATTCATTCAGATTACCATAGAGATAAACCAACATGGACATGAGGAAAACATCATCCAAGGACAATGGTCGAGGTAGACGGATGGCAAGAGTTTCCTTCGCTCATCATCCTCACACAGGAAAGAAGGGTGTTGAGATCCATAGGTATTTTAACGCCAAGGCGACGACAGTAGATCATGCTCCTTGCCAACTTCTCAGGCGAGGACTAAGGAGTGAAGGACGAAAGTCAAACAACCAATAAGGACACAATCAATCTCAACCAGGTGGTCACGATAGGTGGGAAAATGAAGGCCATAGGAAACAACAACCAGGGAGCTAGGCTAAGAAATTTTTTGTCATCAACTTAAAAGACATCAATTTACTTTTCCATTTAATAAGCAGATCCAAGCATAAGTCCTAATGCATTCTACTCTACAAAATAAAAAGAGCATACCGTTGCCTGATCTCCCGCTTCGAATGACGTCCCGTGCTCCGTGTAGCTCCCGCTCGCTGACCGTCAAAACCTCACCGGTACCTCCCAACCAATGCTAGGGGTAGTCTTCTCCCCCTAAGCCCCCTGATCTACAAAGGGGCCACACACACTAACTAGAGGTTTCGTCAAGCTCCCAGCTCTCCTCGCAAGGCTGAGCTACCACTCCTCTCCGAGCTAGGTATCCCAACTCCCACAAGTAAATCAGTCAAGTTGATATTTCTGCAACGTAAAGTTATGAAAACAAAATATGATCCTTCCTCCTTCTCCTCCCTTTCTTTTATATAGTTTCGAACTTCCTTTCTTTCCTAAAATCTCATTTAATTAACGTTTTAAAAATAAATTCCCAAAAATTCCTCTCCGTACAAGTGTCCCTCATCCCCTACAATCCTCCATGAATTAATTTTTTTAATTAAGTAATTATCTTTATTTCCCTCACCCACCTAGAGTTACTCCTAGAATCACTCCTAGGTGTTCCCAAATTCCCTTATAGGTTTTAAAGGCTTTCCCTATTATGAAGTTGCTAATTCAGTATAAAATTAGAAGGCTCTTAAATGTAGATTATTTACTAAGTTGACTTCCCGCTTTTTCCCTTAAGTTGCCCTTTTTCCTTTTTATGTTACCCCTTTTCCCTAGTTTCCTATTTTTTTTTATTTTCCCTCTTTCCCCTTTTACTTAGAACTCAAAAAGGCAGGTGTGGAATTTAACCCCTTTTCCCTTTTATCATTAATTTAGTATCTTTTTAAATTATCAAAAGATAAAATAACTAATTCACTCTTTACATTTTATATCCATAGATTTTATTTCTTATGAATAACTTAATTTCTTACTCCCTTCATGTTACAAAATTTTATGAAGATCATAATTATTATTTAAGTGGTTTTTATTTTAAATTTTATTATTATTTTTTTTTAATTTTTTTTAAAGGTAGACAAAATTTTACCCCTAGCATAATTTTAGACTTGGAACTTAGATTTTGTACTGGGCGACATTTAATTAGGGAAATTGTTTTAAAATTTCTTAACATGTTATTTGTCTTAGGGCCATCTAGGTTCATCCCTCTATCATCATCAACGTGACATGCCCTTTAGGATGCACTAGGTGCTCCAAGGGTGCCACTCGCCTCATCTGTTCCTTTGCGCGACGTGCCCTTCAGGACACACTACATGCTCCAAGGGTGGCACTCGCTTTAATATGTTTCCTTTGCACGACGTTCCCTTCAAGACACATTGGGTGCTCCAAGGGTGCCACTCGCCTCTTGACTGATTGATAGACATTAATAACCCCTGGAGTCAACACTCCGCCAGGTGAAGTCATGGGAGACTAAGAGATTCTAAGGAATAAGGCCCCTGCATCGTGGGTCCTCTCGAACTAGGTAATCGTTAACCTACAGTTAGAGCCATGATGGGAGTGTTAGTAGGTTGTGGCAGGACTGCTGTCCACACCTCTCCCTCAACCTCTCTGGTAGTCGTGTGTGACCCCTTTACTCCATATGTGAGTCTGGTCGACAAGCTATTGTCAACCTGCATCATCAACAAATCATGTCAGAACATATCCACATCATATCATCTAGTTAGATGCACTAATATCACAGTAAAACAATCAAAACCCCAATGGCACACTCCTTAACTCGATCCGGAGTCCAAGGGGTTCCATCGATGCCTCTGCATCCTCAAGGTCCAAAACCCTGCACACTCAGTAAAATCGAGTCAATAGCACCTGTCTATGTCAATCTAGTAAAACAACATGTCATCAACCCATACCACATTGTATTCAAAGTCAAAAGTTTTAATAGCATAAAAATCCGGATCACATGCGAGCAAGTGTCCTCAAAGAATAAGTTCGCTCAGTGCGCCAGAGTGGGATGTTACATTTTTTGTGTCTTGAATGATTCTATTGATGGCAAGGGAAGACATACCTTTGGTCCTTCTAAAAACAAGGATGATTAAGTAGGAGTTACAATATTCTTTGAACGCAAGAGGTAGGAGTGAGATACCAAACCCAAAGATGGTTTCCTTTGAACGCAAGAGGTAGGAGTGAGAAGAGCCCTTGATATTGAATGTACCATATAAATGTGGAAAAGATTATTTGTTGGATATATAGTTGGCCAAAAACTAAGCAATTGTTTAGGATAAATATCTTCTAACCTTTCAATGTATCTCTCATGGTGAGGAAATGATTCTAACATTAGATTGACTAGTTCTCCCATAATCCCCGATTAGGTGGGTGAAGAGTTTGTAGAAAAAACTCATCCCTGTTGTTTTTCTTTTATGACACAATGCAAGCGAAACCTAGTTTATGTAGTGTTGTCGCGATGTTCTTTATTTCAAAATCCCACTACAGTAAATTTAAAGTTGGCCTAGGATCAGGTTGAAACAGTCTTTCTACGTTTCTTGCTTTGAAGATCTTTCTAAAATGTGCTTTGAATAGAAATGTTCAACATTTACAAGTTTTTGGTGATTCTTTTTAAGTCATCAATTAGACAAATTGTGTATGTAGTCTTGATAATGTACAACTCAAACCTATGGGGCATTTACTAAAGGATATCAAATTCGATTTTAACGACATCTCCTACTCCCATGTTTTCAGGGAGCTTAATATAGAAGATGATATACAATCTAAAGAGGGTCAACATCTCATTGAAGGTGTGGTTCAGATGGATCTATGATTCATCTATCTGCTACTATATGATTGTCTTTAAATTATGCTTTTCTAGAATTTGTCTTTTGAAAGTTTATTCATACTTTTTTGTGATATGTGTTTGTACTTTAAAGTACCTATATGGTGCAAACTCTACTTGATGACATAAGATGACGTTTACATTTTTTTTTCGAGGGAGGGGGGGGGATAAGATTTAAATTATGTGATCATTTTTTTGCAAGGATAATTAGGGAGTATAAGTTGACATTTGCTAGACATTTCAAGAGGATAGTTTTTTGTTGTTGTTATTGATCTAACCTCTTTTTGACATGGTCACGATGTGCCTTAGGATATGAAAAATGGCATTTCCATATTTTCTAAAATAGAAATTACATATTTTTCTTTTAGATGGATATCTATTGATTTTAAATTGTTTATATTAAGAATTTTTTCTTTAAAGATAAAAAGAAAACTCCACGATGATGATGGGCCCTTAGGTTATCATTTTATTGCCCATCCTTTTGTTATAACTTCAATACATTTTCCTTGTGAGCCTGATCTCTTCTTAGACAGTCTTACTTTTAGTTGATCAAACAAGATGATTTTGACTTATTCTTATTTAAATGAGTATGATTTGTTTAACTTCATATACATATAATGTATGCCTAGTATCTTAAGTGTTTTTGAGGTTGATTTTGTGTTTTGCTTTACATGGAGTAATGTGATTTGGTTGTCAAGAGGAAAAACACAACAATGATTAAAATATTTTGAAGTAATCTCATGGAAATCCATCAAAAAGGGGGTTTGACCCTTACGCTATTGACCCTCTTATTTGAGGGGGTGAGAAATTAAGGGAATTTTGTCTCCCTCATAAGTGAAGAATGACCATTAGGTTGAAAGCACTAGGAGGAAACAATTAACTCAAGTAGTTTAACCTCATCAAAATATCAATTGTATCTTCGAATTCAAATTAGTAGAGGACGAAGAATATCATTATTAACTCATTGTACTCTGAAAAAAAGTAAATCAAGTAGACAACATCCATCAATTCAAGGATCCTTAGGACTAGTAAAAGATGTCATGGACTCAAATAATTATTTATCATTAGTGAAGAATGTAGGTGAGGATACATGTCTCCTATCACAAATGGGGGACAAAACATGTATGAATGCCCCCAAGCATAAATGGGTCGGTCTAGCTACCAAATCAAACTAGAGAGGAGGTGTTGCTAGTTCCATGGGATGACACTTGATGGGAGTGGATGTTTCATAACAAGTAGAAGTGGATACGTAATGCATCGACATAATGTGAGAAATAAAAGGTGAAATTATATGATGTGAAACTATGGAGGGGGAATCATAGTATGATCATTGATCAATCGAGACCATGTGTCCTTCATGAAGCAATTAAATGACCTTAATTTATTGGATTAGTT
>ML786189.1:326865-349220 GCA_009831015.1 Picea engelmannii | reverse complement strand
ATATACACACACTTGGATGATAGATTTAAAAATAAGAATGACAAGTTATTATTCCATTTTTCGTTCAGTGTTATTAGATATTGGTTCTGATTGTGTTGAAGAGATAGACTTCTATCTCTTTTGTTATTTGATATTTTTGACTAAATTTTTTTTTCGATAAGAGTTTTTTGGGGTTACAAGAGTTCCCTTGGGTAGGGACCATGTAAGGGGAGGTCAAAGGAACCCTCTTTTCATTTCATTTCTATCATTAAAATTTTTGTGAGGAATGTATTTATATTTTTGTAGAATTATATCATTTTATTTCTATCAATTATGCACTCTAATTTACAACAACACTCTAATTTTAATGCGTTCCTATGGTTGCCTTTATTCCTTTACATTATAATGATGAAATGATTTGGAATGGTTCTTGCGACATTATAATCATGACAGTTGATGTTGTGATTATTTCCTTAGTTTAGTATCGATGCAGTGGTTGTTTAATTCCAAGGAACCTAATCACGGTATTAACCTCCACATATACTAGGAAGTGGCCCTACCTTTATCTAAATTATGCCATACTTTGAAAAGAAATGGAAATTAAACCATTTCCTTAGTCTATGGTAGGTGAAATGGGATGAGTTGCCATACTTGGTTCATCTATTTTTCTACAATATCATTAAAGTTTTAAATCAGATTAGAATACATGATGATATGTTTCGGCTATCATATGAGAACATAAGCAATTCTTTGAGAATTACTATAGGGATACAATAAAAAATAATAGAGGTTGTGGAAATGTTGTTTCACAATCATAAGGGGCAACAACAAAAAGACTCACAAAGTTTTAAATTGGGACCTTACTAGAGGACATGAATATTGATATACTACATTCGTAAAGCGATTTCTGGAAACCACAATCTAAACCCTGAATGCATAGAATTGAAGGACAAATATATAACAATTTACCCAGAAAATCTACAAATTTTCTAAATTCACAAATATCCTAGATTATGCTATTAAACCTCCAATGGTACAATTTACCCTAATTATCGATATTACTAAAGCTTATCGTGGACTTCTGCTATTTGTACAATTCTACCCTGACATGCAACAATTATTGCAATTTGACCTAAAATTTCTTCGATTTACACCGACTTGCAACTATTTAACCTAGAATTATGTAAGCTAGTCTGTATTGGCGCAATTTGACATGAATAATGATATTTAGCATTCAACAATCTTACCTGAAGTTAAGAAGAAGTTAACTTTAAACTACGAGAAGTTAACCTGAAATTACATGCAGTTCAACTATAATTGTGACAATGGCGACAGTGTGATCTTTAATTCTGCTATTTAACATGGAATCATGACGGCGGTCATCTGGACAAATCAGAACGGTGTTCATCTGGACCTACAACACATGGAAGGAAGAAGTTTGAAAGTAGATCAGATTTGATGACGTGGAAATTCTGAGTAAAATGTAACGGTGTTCCTTTCAAATTATTCACTTAAAACATTCTGGTCATGACGACAAATCTTGTATAATCTAACGTTTCAATATATATGTATATATATTCTAATGTTTCAAGGTATCTTTGATGTTGGGGTAATGATTTCCAATATTAGATTGGCTAGTTCTTCCACAACCTCCTATTAGGTGGGTGAATAAATTGTAGAGAAAACTCATCTTTAGGGATTTTTCATGTTATAATGCAAGGCAAACTTTGGTTTCTATAGTGTGGTGGGGTGCCTTGTATTTCATAATCTCACTATATTAAATTTAAAGTCGGTTTAGGCTACAATCTAGTTGAGTTGAGTTTCTTGTTTGGAAGATTCTTCTAAAGTGTGCTTTGGATAGAAATATTCAATATCTACAATTTTTTTTTTATTCTTCTTTATTCATCAATTGGTGTTTCTAATATTCATAATGTATAACTCAAATCCATGGAAGATTTACTAAAGTGTGTTTTGGATAGAAATATTCAATATCTACAAATTTTTTGTGATTCTTCTTTAGTCATCAATTGATATTTCTAGTCTTCATAATGTATTGCTCAAATTCGTGGAAGATTTACTAAAAGATGTTGGTGACTCTTTTGACTACATCTCCTACTATCATGTTTTCAGGGAGTGGAATCTAGAAGTGGATAAACTATCTAAAAAGTGGATAAACTATCTAAAAGTGTCAACATCTCACTAAAGGTGTGCTTGATATGGATGAAGCTCTTGATGGATCTATGATCCATTATTATGGTTTTCAAAGTATACTTTTCCACAATTTATCTTTCGATAGTTTATTCATACTTTGTTGTAATATGTATATGTACTTTAAAGTATTTATATGGTGTAAACCCTATTTGGTGACATAATATGATGTTTACATTTTGGGGAGGGTTTTAGATTTAGATGTTGTGATCATGTTCTTGGAAGGATAATTAGGGAAAGTATAAGTGGACATTTAATGGAAATGTAGGAGGATTTTTATTTATTAATTATAATCTAAATTTCTTTATTTTTGACATGGCTTTGATGTGCCTTAGCATAAATGTGATTTCCATTTTTTCTAAAATAGAAATTACATTTTTTTTCTTTTATCTAGATAGTAATTTTTAAATTTTTTATATTAGGAATTTTTTTAACATTTTGATTTTATATATGGAGTAAATTTTTAAAAAATTATATTAGTTTTTTTGTTCTTTTCACTTTTGATTATTTATAATGTGGAAAATTGTAACATCCCTCTTTGGCACACTGAGTAGACTTATTCTTTGAGGACACTTTCTCACAAGTGATCCAGATTATTATGCTATTAAAACATTTGATTTTGATTATGAGGCGTTATGGGTTGATGTCATGTTTTTTTGCTGCATTGACATAGACAGGTGCTATTGACTCGGTTTTACTAAGTGTGCAGGATTTTAGACCTTGAGGATGTAGAGGCATCGATGGAACCCCTTGGACTCTGGAGCGAGTTGAGGAGTAAACTAATGGGGTTTGATTGTTTTATATGTGATATTAGTGCATATGATTAGATGATATGAGATGGATATATTTCTGAAATGATTCATTGATGATGCAGGCTGATGATAGCTTACCGACCAAACTCAAATGTGGAGTAGAGGGGTCACACAGGACTACCAGAGATGTTAAGGGAGAGGTGTGGACAATAGCCCTGCCACAGCCTACTAGCACTCCCTTCATGGCTCGAATTGTAGCTTAACGATTACCTAGTTTAAGAGGACCCATGATGCCGTGAGGGAAAACTGCGACAGTCACTCATGATGATTCTAAGGGGCGTGCAATAAGGTAGGGGCCTTATTCCTTAGAGGCCCTTAGTCTCCCACAAGATCACCTGGTGGAGTATTGACTCCAGGGTTTTTTTATGTCTACCAAGTCAGTCAAGAGGCGAGTGGCACCCTTGGAGCACATGGTGTGTCCTAAAGGGAGCGTCGCGCAAGAAAAATGGAAAGAGGCAAGTGGTACCCTAGGAGCACGTGGTGCATCCTGAAGGGCACGTCGCACAAGAAAAATGGAAAGAGGCAAGTGACACCCTTGGAGCACCTAGTGCATCTTGAAGGGCACGTTAAGTGGTTAGTTAATAATTGGATAAACCTAGATGGCTTAGGACAATAAAGTGTTAGGAAGATTTGAAATCTTTCCCTAAAAAAAAAAATGTCGCCCAACCTAGGAAAGTAAGGTCTAGGTCTAAATTTTACCTATTTATAAAAAATAAAATAAATAAACATTTATAAAAATAAAAAAATTAAAAAAAATAATAAAGATAATCTTCATTAATCTTGTGACAAGAAGGGGGTAAGCAATTAAAGTGATTTATAAAAATATTTTGGGATAAAACTTAAAAAGGGGAAATGATTGTTTTACTTTATTATGCTAATTAAAAATTTAATTCATTAAAAAAGGGGAAAAAGGGTAAGTTTCTGCACATGCCTTATTGAGTTTAATTAAAAAGGGAAAAAGGGGAAATCTACAATAATTAGGAAACTAAGAAAAAGCGGGAACCATAAAAGAAAGGGGAAACACTAGGAAAAAGCAGTTAGTCCAACTTAGTAAGGTATCTACCATTTAAGAACTTTCTAATTTAAACTGAACTAGCAAATTAATAATGGGGAAAGTCATTAAAACCTGTATGGAAATTTGGGGACACCTAGGAGCGATTCTAGGAGTGACTCTAGGTGGGTGAGGGAAATAAGGGTAATTAATTAATTAAAGAAATAAGTTTTTGGAGGAATGTGTAACAACTCGCTCTGGCGCACTGAGCGAACTTATTCTTTGAGGACACTTGCTCGCAAGTGATCCGAACTATTATGATATTAAAACATTTGTCTTTGATTATGATGCGTCATGGGTAGATGACATGTTGTTTTACTACATTGACATAGACAGGTGCTATTGACTCGGTTTTACTGGGTGTGTAGGGTTTTGGACCCTGAGGATGCAAAGGCATCGATGGAACCCCTTGGACTCTGGATCAAATTAGGGAGTGTGTTATTGGGGTTTGATTGATTTATTGTGATATTAGTATATTTGATTAGATGATATGATGTGGATATGTCCTGACATGATTTGTTGATGATGCAGGCTGACAATAACTTGCCGACCAGAATCACATATGGAGTAAAGGGGTCACACACGACTACCAAAGAGGTTAAGGGAGAGGTGTGGATAGCAGCCCTGCCACAGCCTACTAGCACTCCCGTCGTGGCTCGAACTCTAGGTTAATGATTACCTAGTTCGAGAGGACCCACGATGTTGTGAGGGCAGACTACGACAGTCGCTCACGATGATTCTAAGGGGCGCACAATAAGGCAGGGGCCTTATTCCTTAGAATCCCTTAGTCTCCCATAAGTTCACATGGCGGAGTGTTGACTCCAGGGGTTATTGATGTCTACCAATCAGTCAAGAGGCGAGTGGCACCCTTGGAGCATGTGGTGCATCCTGAAGGGCACGTCGTGCAAAAGAAACAAAAGAGGCGAGTGGCACCCTTGGAGCACCTAGTGCATCCTGAAGGGCACATCGCGTTGATGATGATGGAGGTATGAACCTAGATGGACCTAAGACAATTAACATGTTAATAAATTTGTAAACAACTTCCCTAATTAAAATTCGCCCAGTACAGAGTCTAGGTTCTAAGTCTAAAACTTCGCTACGGGTAAAATTTTGTCTACCCTTAAGAAAATATACATATAAAATAAAGATAATAATAATAAAATTTAAACTAAAAACCACTTAAGTAATAGTTTTTGTCTTCGTAATTTTTGGGGGTAAAATGAAGAGAGTAAGAAAGTAATTAAAATCTGTGGATATAAAATGTCAAGAAGAAATTAATTTATTTTAACTTGTGATAATTTAAAAAGGTACTAAATTAATAATAAAAGTAAAAAGAGGATAATTTGCACAACTGTCTTTTCCAGCTCAAATAAAAAGGAAGGAAGGAAATGTAAAAATTAGGAAATTAGGGAAAGGAAGCAACCTAAAGAGGGAAAGAGGGGAACTCATGGTAAAAAGTGGGAAACCAACTTAGGAAAGAATCGACATTTAAGAAACTTCTAATTTTGAATTGATTTAGCATTTTCTTTTTAGGGAAAGTTTTTATAACCTATAAGGGAATCTAGGGACACCTAGGAGTGATTTTAGGAGTAACTCTAGGTGGGTGAGGGAAATAAGACAATTAATAATTTAAAGAAAATAAATATTGGAGGAAAGTGGGGGATGGATGACACTTGTACGAAGGAGAATTTTTAGAAGATTTTTATTAAAAATTAACTTAAATGATATTTAGGGAAAGAATGGAAGTCGAAAACTCTATAAAAGAGAGGGAGGAGAAGGAAGAAGGGATCGACTATTAGCATAACGTTACGCTGCCAGATTAGTGACTTGACTTATTTACTTGTGGGAGTTGGGTTTTCCCAGCTCGAAGAGGAGTGGTAGCTTGGCCTTGCGAGGCAAGCTAGGAGCTAGACGTACCATCTGGATAGTGTGTGGCCCCTTTATGGATCTAGGGGCTAAGGGGGAAGAAGAGTACCCATAGCGTTGGCTGGGAGGTACCCGTGAGGTCTCGACGGTCGGTGAGAGGGAGTTGCATGGAGCGCAGGACGTTATTCGAAGAAAGCGAACAGGCAACGGTACGCTTCTTGCTTGAATGATATAATGTTATAGGATTTATGATTAAATCTGCATGTGTATTGGGTAGAAAAACAATTAGTATTAATCTATGTTATTTCTTGATTGGTTGACTGGTTTTTAATACTTCGATTAAAATTGCGTAACTGATGTGAAATTTTAACTCGGCTAATGTAATCCGGTAATGGAGGAAAAAGTAAAATGTGTATGACTTAAGCGATTGCGATATATGATCACTGTACAATGTTGTCCCTAAGTTTGTTTTTGATGGAGAATCCATCCTTCCGTTCCTCTTACTGTCGCGGCGAAGTTACACTTGGCTGCGTCTAAGCTTGTGGGGTAAACCACCCAGGCGTTTTGTGTTTTGATATAACTAAACTCGGCCTTTATAGTAGAGAATGTTTAGCTCTGCGCCCACATTCTTGTTGACCAATGATTGCTTGTCCTCTATAAATTTTATGTTAATGGCATGATACCTTGCGTTAATCACTGTTTGTGCAAGGGCGATTCTCAAGTTCTTCTATTAAACCCCCTTTGTGTGTCTTCTGCATTACCACACCAGTCCCTTGTAAAATTCTGAGGTTGCGGTTAGTTTCCCGGGGCATTTTCTTTTACGATCTATCCATTGGGTGAAGTTGAGTTTATCTTGAGCGATTTTTTTTTCTTTTTCTTCTTTTCTGAGCGATTCTCATGGGCGATTCTACCTGAGAGATGCTCCTTCAGCGGGAGTTTACACCTTTGTGTCCCTTACACCTTTTTCGCTTAGGCTTGGGATTTTCCAGGGCATTTGGGGGAATGATCCTTGTGTTGGTCCATTGTGCTGCTGGAAATTCAGGTTGACATTCAACCCGGGCGATCATAGCCGAGTTCATTGCCACATTGTTGTTTTTGTACATAACAATGGCCACTGTCATCGGTCACAAGAGAAACCAGGCTGCCTGTGGTAGCGTTGGGATACCTTGGCATCCTTCTCACCTCGACCTACGTGCATAGACCTTTGGAATGCATTTTTTTATTATTATATGGATAAATTTGTTTTAGGACCCCAACCATGCAATAATAAATATTACTTCTGATAACCACAGTTTTACCTTCCATTTTCTCAGAAACGCGATTTATTTGTTGGGTAATAAGTTTATTATTACATGTTATTATTAGGTAATATTCTATCTGCGTTATGCTTTAATACCTCTGCGCGTTTTTCCCGGGGTATCTCTTTTCTGGCGATTTTTCCATTGATTACAGTTGTCTGTTCCCTTCGCTGCGTGGTGAAGTTCTTTTAGGGGACTCAAATTTCCTTTAAAACCATGGCCTGTTACCCACGCATTCCCTTTTTCCTCACTTTTTTTCTGACAACGAAAATCTCTGCATTGATGGTCTGGACAACTTTGTAGTCGACCATAGTTTATCTTTTGGGGCGAATTTATGGATATTTGCTTGCCCTCGTTTGAATTACCAATATATTATTAGTTGTTGGTTTTCTAATTAATGAATGGATATAATAAAGAGATTCTCCAATGATTAAAAGGGTTGTCTCTATACATTGATTTTCTTGATGATGCAAATGTTGATTATTGTTGGGACAAATGCATGGTATATAATTTATGCTCCTTATGTAATTTGACGTGGGATTTAAACAATTGACGGAACAATCTCAACTTTATCAACGCAAAATTTAATTGTGGATAAGACTTATGTGAATTTAAATGCAAATGGGTTACAGTTGCCTGAGTTTGCCCCTGCCCTGAGTTCTTACTTTTATTCTTACCCAACAGTGTAAATTTTAAAGGCCTAATTCATTTGCACTTCCATCTTGCGCCTTGTCACCTGCTTATGATGATTGCTCGGTTATCTGTTATTTGCCATGTCATTAAATACATAACTAATTGCTTGTGATGAGGGCCTTGAGATCACTTCTTGTTTATTTTAGCATTCTAGTTAATATGGTTGCCTTGTTGCAGATCTACAACTTGGTTTAGTTTCTTGTTATGGATGGAGTGGTTCCACAACACTTGCCTTATCCCTTAAATATTATAAATGTCCACAACTCATTTAGTATAGGATGATATAATGAGAATTTTAATTTTATGTGTTAATATATGAATTGTAATGTCCTTTAAAGCCAAGTACAATATGATAATATGTTGTTAGTGATTGGGATCCTTCCTTATTCTCTTTCTAATTAAATCCCTTACCTTATAATTAGATGTGTAAGGTGGCGTTGATATCTTTTTGTACTACCTAAAGGATTGGGACCACCTTATGATACCTTGGAATAGGGTTGTAATTTAGCATTGAAGTCTTGTGTTGTTAAAAGGTATTGATCCTTTAATTCTTTTAATAGATGAATAAAGCAACCTTTACTTCCATTAATTGCTCATTAAGTTTGATCCTTTATGATTACCTTGAAAAAAAAATATTTTATTAAACATGTGGATATGGAATTGGTATTAAGTTCTTAATTTAACACTTGAGTAAGACGATTCATTTCTTTATGTTACATAGTGAGCTACATAGGAGTGGTACTTGTTACATGCGTTGAATCACTTGATAGGTGATGCTTGACATGAATGAACCTAATATTAACAAGTTACTAATCATGATTAGAATAGAATTATATCAATTCAAATGTAGTTATGCTCTTGTATTTCTTGTTATTCTTCTTGTATTATTCTCTTGCTAAAGTGTATTTAAATATTGTGTAACAGATGGATGATTCATAGGAGATTATTTTCTTTGCACCATGACTGTATGGACGGTCTTGGGGTAGTTAATTCATCCACCACTAAAGGGTAATTTTTTGAACTTACTGATGGATTAGTAATTGAATTCTCTTGTACCCTAGAATTTGTGTGTTGTACGACTGATTCAAGGAACACTATCGCACACTGATCATCTTTGATGTTATTTCTTAGCATATTTAGTTGGTCTAGATTATGTCGGGCAAGATGTAGACACCTCCATGTTCCTTAGAATAGTCACTAGCCCTGAGACCTTAAATGGTTAAAATCGATGAGAACCTGGGCATTAGCATTGCTTATGTGTCTTGGAGGTCCTAACCATTGCAAGGTAGGACAGATGGGTAGTCAGTCATATTTTTGTCGATTGATTGTCGTTCACTGCTTGCAGATACTTGATGTGTGTCTTAGGTCATCATGTTGTGTTCATCATTGTATGCATCTTGTTCGTCGTCAGATGGTGATGCAGAGTCGATTGTGTTTATTACCCTTGTACACACGCGAACACACAATAACAAAAAAAAAAAATGTATTTGTTATAAGAGGTTTGTCGTGACAGACGGGAGGACTGTTATAGAATGAAGGGGATGGGTGACACTTGTACGAGGAGGATTATTATGAATTAATTTATTAAACATGAAATAAAATGGGATTTTGGGAAAGTAAGGGACTTCAAAACTCTATATAATGGAGGGATGAGAAGGATGAGAATCTTTTTTGTTTGCGTAAGGTTACGCTACAAAATTTTTTACTTGACTGACTTAGCTTGTGGGAGTTGGGATACCTAGCTTAGTGAGGAGTGGTAGCTCAACCTTGCGAGGTGAGCTGGGAGATAGTTGAATCTCTGGTTAGTGTGTGTGGCCCCTCTATGACTTGGGGGGCTAAGGGGGAAGAAGAGTACCCCTAGCGTTAGCTGGGAGGTATCGGTGAAGTCTCATCGTTCATCAAGCGGGAGTGGCACAAAGCGCACGGGACATCAACTCAGAGCCCGCAGGACATCAACTCAGAGCACGTGATTGGGCAACGATATGATTTCATTTATTTCTACGTGTAGATTGTTAGTATGATTTATGTTTTTTGTTCTGTATGCTTGATCAAATAAAGAATACGATAGTCTTGGTGTTCTAGTTGATTACTGAATTTCCCCATAGCTTCGCTTGATGATTGGTTGATTTCCCATGGCCTTCGACCCTTGCATGTCTTGACTGTCTAATGGTTATTGATTGTGATGATTGCGATTGTTTTTGTGTGTCTTTCGTCCCTAGCCCATCATTCCTTTCCTGAGCAGTCGGCCAGGAGCCTGATATACGGTCATCGCTTCGGCGTTAATAGACCTATGGATCTCAACACCCTAATTTTCTGTGCATGGATGATGAGCAAAGGATGTTCATGTCAGCCATCTACCTCTGTTGTTTGTCCTTAGCTTATTTTTCATCTTGCGACTTCTAGAAAAAGTACCTCTACGTATGGATTTCATTGCGTCCTTGTTGGTTTATCTCTACGCTTGTTTTTGTCTCCGTGCCTTAAGGGCCTAACCTTGGATTTTCTCGATGCTAGGGATGATAAAACCTCTGTGGTCATTTCAATGACTTTTCCTTGGGATCCTTGCTCCTCTCTTACTTTTCTCTGCATTTTTATATTCTTGACTACGTTTATGCTTTATTGGGTAAATTTACTCTGCATTGTATATTGATGGTTGTGCTCTTCTTGGACTTCTGCGACCAATCCATTTCTGTTTTTGTGGACTCCGGGACTGCTAAATTTAATTTAGATAAAGAAACAATCCTCAACATGTAACCATATCCTAAGTAATCATGTGTTGACTACGTTTTTACTTTACGCAAGCTCGAAATTGTTAGGTCGGCTTTTGGGTTTAGATGGAATTTCGTCGATGGGACCCCAACATATTTTATTACATAGATTTTATTACCATGATTTTTTCTGTCACAGATTTTATTTCTTTACTGTTACCATGATTTTATTACCACGATTTTGACTGTCACACGGATTTCATTCCTCGTTGTTACCACGATTTATTACCACGATTTTATTACCATAGGTTTTATTACCACGATTTTGACTGTTACATGGATTCTATTTCTTTACTATTACCACAATTTTATTACCACAGATTTTATGACCACGATTTTACTATTACACGGATTTTATTCATTCTTGTTACTGCCTTAATGACCACATTTTTCCCTTACGGTGTATTTTTTTGGTATCTGGTGGACTGCGTTGTTGTTGAATGCCCACGATTTTGCCATTTAATTTGTTGACTTCGGTTGCTGGAATGACCACGAAATTGCCATTAAAATGATTGACTAAGTTCATTGTTGAAGGGACATGAATTTGCTAGTTAGAATGATCATTGCATTTGTTGGAATGGACATGAATTCTCCTTAAATGTTGATTGAGTTTCTATTGAATGACCACGAGTTGATCTTTCTGTAGCTTTGTATTGTCCTTTTTATTCTCTTTCACATTGAGTGTATACCCAACATTCTCACTGTCAAACTTTAATTACCACAATGATGTTACTGGCCATGTTAATTACCATGTTAATTGCAATGATTAATGCCATATTATTTTCCATATTAATTTCCATGGTATTTGCTACAATGAATTAATGATCAACAGATTCCTTCTTATTGATTAATTTTCACAGCGAGTTAAATGGTTAACAGTATGTAAATCGCCTTGTTATTGTGCTATTAATTGTTATGTAATAGTCATGTAAATAGCCTTGTTACTGTTGTATTAATTGTTATGTTAAACAACATGTTAATCGCCCTATTAATGCTATATTACTTGTTATGATAACAATTATGTAAATTGCCTTCCTATTGCGCTATTAATTTTCATGTTATTGTTAGGTTAACAGTCATGTAAATTGCCTTGCTACTGTTATATTAATTGTTATTCTAATCAACATGTTAATCGCCTTATTATTGCTATATTAATTTTTATGATAACAATCATGTAAATTGCCTTGTTATTGCTAAATTAATCGTTAGGTAATTGCTATGTTAATTTCCTTGTTAAATTGCTACAATGATGTTAGTATTTAGCAGTTTCCTTCTCAATGATAATAGACAACTAGTATTGTTGGTTTGGTCAATATAGCTAGACTACATGCTGAGATTAAATTGTGCATAAGTGTTATAATGGTAGCATCCTACATTAAGATTGTTAATGTTGTTATTCAAGTTAATGGCTAGTTGGATGGAGATTTTGGAATAATATAGAATTGTCCATTTAGGTTGTAATAATGATTAAAATTAGATTGGTGAGTAAAGACTAGATTGCCAATTTTAGACATGCGAAATTGATTATAATGGAGGTTAGATGGTATTTATGATTATAGTTTTAGTATTGATTACTTAGACTTGCAAGATTGATTGTATTAATGTTAAATTAGCAGGTGCAATATTGACTAACTGTAATTTTGACGTGCCCCATTTAGAATGGAACCCATGTTAAATAGATTGTAATCATTGACTATTTTAGATGGGGTGATTGGTTGGGTCATGGACGAAGTCATGTATTGGCTTGCGTCATCCCTTTTCCTCGTCCTCTGGCGTATCGTCGACCTCTTGTTGGGGTATGGGTGTGGTTTCCCTTTTGGTATTCAGTTTGTAACACGTCGGATTTATCTAGAGTCCTTGGTCCTGATAGGGTGTGTGGTGCCAAGGTTGTCGACACGTCTATCACCTAGGGACGACATGATTCCTAATGAGGATATCATGGCATGCCCAATGGGACAATGACGAACGAAAGCCTGGCCGGAGTCGGTGCATGTTGTGGAGTGTTTTCGAGCATGGTAAGTTTCTTGGGTGCATGGGTGGAATGCCTTCACGCATTTGGTTCGCGTGCCTTGAGGTTCTAGCCTTGTTCATCAACTTCGTTGTGTCGTGAAGGGGAAGTTGTCCCTCAGCATGTAGGAGTGTCTTGTTTGCGTTGGGCGAGTAGTCGTTCCTTCTAGTTGTCCTACGCATGTTTCACCCAGTTGCCCTTGTGCCAGTAAGTGGAGTTGTAGTTACCTGTTGCGTGGGTTGTGTGCTTCTATTTGTCTTCTATGGTGTGGTTAAACTGTTTTTGTCGTTGCCTTCTTGCCTCTTAATTCTTATAAAAAAAAAAAAAATTTGCTTCGCCTGTGGTCGTAATGAAGGGGTTGTTACAAAAACAACTCACTAAGAAAATTCAATTTGGTAACCTACATGGACTTAAAGACCAGATACTTTCTTTAAAGATAAAAGAAAAGGTCATGGTGGTGATGGGCCCTTAAAGACTAGATGCTTTCTTTAAAGATAAAAGAAAAGGTCATAGTGGTGATGGGCCCTTAGATTTTCATTTTATTGCCCATCTTATTGTCATAACTTTAATACATTTTACTCTTGAATCTAAGCTCTTCTTAGACAATCTTACTTTTGACTGACAGAATTGGATGATTTCGACATATGCTTATTTAAATGAGTATAATTTTCTTAATTTCAAATAAAGGTAATGTATGATTGGTATCTTAAGTGATTTTGAGATTGATTTTAGGTTGTTCATTTGGAGAATGCGAAAAAAGTGGTTCTAATAAAACTTCTTAAACATTTTTTTGTGTCTTGAATGATTCTATTGATGGCAAGGGAAGATATACCTTTGGTCCTTCTAAAAACAAGGATTATTAGGGAGGATTTATAAGAGCCTTTGAATGCAAGAGGTAGGAGTGAGAAGAGCCTTTGATATTGAATGTACCATATAAATGGGGAAGATATAATTTGTTGGATATATAGTTGGCCAAAAACTAGTCAATTTTTTGGTATAAATATATTCTAAACTTTCAAGTTATATCTCATGTTGAGGAAATGATTCCAACATTAGATTGACTAGTTCTCCCATAATCTTCCATTAGGTGGGTGAAGAGTTTGTAGAAAAAACTCATCCTTTTTTCTTTTTTCTTTTATGGCACAATGCAAGCAAAACCTAGTTTATGTAGTGTTGTGGGGATGTTCTTTATTTCAAAATCCCACTACATTAAATTTAAAGTTGGCCTAGGCTCGGGTTGAAACAATCTTGTTGAGTTTCTTGCTTTGAATATCCTTCTAAAGTGTGCTTTGAATAGAAATGTTCAACATTTACAAGTTTTTGGTGAATCTTTTTAAGTCATCAATCAGACAAATGGTGTATGTAGTCTTGATAATGTACAACTCAAACCTATGGGGTATTTACTAAAGGATGTCAAATCCTATTTTAACTACATATCTTACTCTCATGCTTTCAAGGAGCTGAATCTAGAAGAGGATAAACAATCTAAAGAGGGTCAAAATCTCCCTGAAAGTGTGCTTGATATTGATGAAGCTCTTGATGGATCTATAATCCATCTATATACTACTTTATGATTGCCTTTAAATTATTCTTTTCTACAATTTATCTTTTGAAAGTTGATTCATACTTTGTTGTGATATGTATTTGTACTTTAAAGTACAGATATGGTGCAAACTCTATTTGATGACATAAGATGACGTTTACATTTATTTTTTTCGGGGTGGGGGTAAGATTTAAATTATGTGATCATGTTGTTGGAAGGATAATTAGGGAGTATAAGTGGACATTTGCTAGAAATTTCAAGAGGATATTTTGTTGTTGTTGTTGTTGTTGTTTTTTAGTTGTTGTTATTGATCTAACCTCTTTTTGACATGGTCATGATGTTCCTTAGGATATGAAAAATGTCATTTCCATTTTTTCTAAAATATAAATTACATATTTTTATTTTAGATGGATATCTATTAATTTTAAATTGTTTATATTAAGATTTTTTGCTTTAAAGATAAAAAGAAAATGTCAGAATTGTGATGTGCCCTTAGGTTATCATTTTATTTCGCATCCTTTTGTTATCACTTCAATACATTTTCCTTGTGAACCTAATCTCTTCTTAGATAGTCTTACTTTTAGTTGATCAAACAAGATGATTTTGACTTATGTTTATTTAAATGAGTATGATTTTCTTAACTTCATATACATGTAATGTATGCCTAGTATCTTAAGTGTTTTTGAGGTTGATTTTGTGGTTTTCATTACATGGACTAATGTGACTTGGTTATCAAGAATAAAAACACAACAATGATTAAAATATTTTGAAGTAATCTCATGGAAATCCAACAAAAAGGGGGTTCGACCCTTACGCTATTGACCCTCTTATTTGAGGGGGTGAGAAATTCAAGGGATTTTGTCTCCCTCATAAGTGAATAATGACCATTAGGTTGCAAGCACTACGAGAAAACAATTAAATCAAGTAGTTTAACCTCATCAAAATATGAATTGTATCTTCGAATTCAAATTAGTAGAGGATGAAGAATATCATTATTAACTCACTGTACTATGAAAAAAAGTAAATCAAGTAGACAACATCCATCAATTCAAGGATCCTTAGGACTAGTAAAAGATGTCATGGCCTCAAATAATTCTTTATCATTAGGGAATAATGTAGGTGAGGAGACATGGCTCCTATAAAAAATGGGGGACAAAACATGTATGGATTCCCCCAAACATAAATGGGTCGGCCTAGCTGCCAAATCAAACTGGAGAGGAGGTGGTGCTAGTGCCATGGGATGACACTTGATGGGAGTGGATGTTTCATAACAAGTAGAGGTGGATATATAATGCATCGACATAATGTGAGAAATAAAAGGTGAAATTATATCATGTGAAAATATGGAGGGGGAATCATAGTATGATAATTGATCAATGGTGACCATGTGTCCTTCATGAAGCAATTAAATGACCTTGAATGATTGGATTAGTTAGGGTATTTTGTATCATTTCAGTATATAGAGAGACTTAGATTATAGAGTTAAAAATAATAATTCCAAGTTATTATTCCATTTTTTGTTCTATGCTATTAGAGATTGGTTCTAATTGTGTTGAAGAGATAGAATTCTATCTCTTTTTGTTATTTGATATTTTTGAATAAGAATGTTGACTAAAGTTTTTTTTCTATGAGAGTTTTTTGGGGTTATAAGAGTTCCCTTGGGTGGGGCCCATGCAAGGGGAGGTCAAAGGAACCCTCTTTTCATTTCATTTCTATCATTAGAATTTTTGTGAGGAATTTATTTAGATTTTTGTAGAATTAGATCAATTTATTTCTATCAATTATGGACTCTCATTTACAACAACACTCTAATTTTAATGCATTTCTATGGTCGCCTTTATTCCTTTACATTATAATGATCAATGATTTGGAATGGTTCTTGCGACATTATAATCATGACAGATGATGTTGTGATTATTTCCTTAATTTAGTATCCATGTAGTGTCTATTTGATTCCAAGGATTGGTTTGCAACATAATATTGCAGTCTTAGCGACTGAAGATTGAGAGACTAGTGAGTGAGCACATGATGAATTATGGTGATGGTCAGATTTGCATCATTATGAATATTTGGAGTTGTGAAGTAAACCCTTGGACACATTTTTCCATTAAAAACCATACAACTAAGCAAGTGAAACTAAATGAAATTCTCTTCTTGTATTTTGTTTGGTATATGGAAAAAATGTGGTAGAAGCGTATTCTTTTGGTCCATGCCATCAATTATCATACATAAATATTTGTTTGGAGCATCATAACACTTTTTCCAGTGTTTGTACAACTTTTTCCTTTCACTTGATTGTTTATTATGACGTTCTTGAAGTGTTTTGACTATGGAATATGCACATGACATAAAATGAAAATATTGATAATATGTTTTCATAGTTGATAACTATCCAATTAAAAAAAATAAAATACTGCACATTTATCACTTCTTGAATTAAGAGTAGCACATATACTGCAAATACCCATCCTTGACTTCTTAGGAATACGAACATTGTTGAATTTTTTCTTCCATATTCTTGTAAAATATGCATATGTAATAAAATTACCATTTCCTTCAATACATTCAACATGTTCTTTGTACAAGTTGTAGGTTTATCTCCTTGATAAATTATCTGGAATATGTATTGTGTCTCTATCTAGCATACACTCTACATGTTTGGAAAATAAGTCACGCATCCATGACAATGTAGTGTTTGTTAATGGCCCAATCTCTTATCCATGATGTACCTTTGAATGAAATGAAGGATCTGTTTCCAACCTTGTCTGAATTCTTAATTGTAAAGACCCTCCTCGTTATGACAACAACTCTAATAACAGGTGAAAAACTTTTTTTTTTGTTTATTTGTGTTAAGGTGTGTGCGCGTGTAGAAGTAACAGACTAACGTGACTCTACGTCGCCACCCGAAAAATGACAAGACGCAACCATGAAGGATTACGACAAGAAGACAAGGGCACACAACAAGTAGCTGCAAGCAAAAGACTGACCCAGACATAAGGCACACACACAACCATTCATGACATACTGGGTTTCACACAGTCCGGACACAGAGGGAGAATCCATAGTAGTAGGTCTTACTATTTCCGCTCAGGAAAGCAGGGCGTTTAATCTTAGTTCTCTGCTTCGGAGAGAGAGAGAAGGTCAGATAGGCTCCTGACCGATTTCTTAGGTAGAATTTAGTAATCCCCTCAGGGTGTCACAAGAGTGGAAACCCTGCCTTTAAAGGGCCCAAGACTCTTGATACTGTTAGCACTTGGTAAATTTCCTAGAGGTTGAAAAGAAGAAATTCACAAAGGTAACCTTAACCAACTGCTTTTAAAGATGGGATCTAGCCCTTCCAGCTTCAGAGAGGGATCTCTCTATATGATTTAGCTTTGTTTAATTTCAAATATTAGGCTAGTTAAAAGAATTATTGGTTTTGTTGTAAAGGGTTTTTTAAGTTGGTTGAGACAAACTACACATCCGTTGGGCTATGGGGTCTGTCTTTAATCAAATCTGAGAAATAACCAGAAATGTCAAAGAAGATTTTCACAAGGCGAGGTAATACATTCACTGGATCTTTTAGTAATTAAAATGATGAATGGAGGAACAGGTGAGGAAAACAACTTCAATTAACAAGCAATTAAGAATTTCTTAATTGAAGATATTAGAAGACAAACATTTAAATCTTTAGAACCGGAAATAGGGTATCAGAGATAAATCCTGCAACATAATGCTATTCTTAAAGATTAGATTCAGAAAACGAAATGAATACAGAGAAAGAAAACATTTAACCTAGAAAATCACATCACCAGTGAACATACGCAAGAATCCTGTGAAATTCCCCTTCTTTATTAATGGTGGATCTCTTAAAAAATGATACAGTTTGACAACAATAGGGTGTGCGAATCAACAACCCTCAATACTTCGGAAACTGAAGTATTTATAATACAAAATACAAACGCTCCTGTCATAACTGATCAGGACGTTCTCATGCTATTTTTAGACTAACTAACTTAACTAATCAAAACTATTTTGATGACTCAATACAACAAGATGCTGAATTTCAGGGGTAGGCCGTTGGCAAAGTGTCTCTGCAACCTCTTCTGACAGGACAGGTGACTGGATGCGACAACTCATCAACTAATCTAGTAGATCACACAGCTCTTCCCATCTGATATGACCTGGCACTGTGACTTTAAGAAATCTCTAGTACACTTCATCCATGTCCATGTACTTAGCAAATGTGGGCTTGATGATGAATATGTGCTTAATCTCGTGCTGGATACTAATATCCAACTGCAAGGCATACACGAATGCTTTTCCTGTGATGCTTCCCTGTATGCCTGCAAACTTAGAATTGTCCTTAGACACTTCAGCCAACCTTTTCTTGTAATCAGGGAGTGTCATTAATTTGTCATTAATGACCTTCATACCAGGTAGGCCCTTCCTTTGCAGAGCATTTATCTTGTGGAAAAACTTCTGCACTCCTTGATCCATGACTTGAATTTTCTCCTCAAGCTGAAGCATGAGGCCTCTTTTGGTTAGAACTCTTTTCACCTCCAATATCATTTATGTCCTGTCCTCGATCTTCAATTCTTCGAGTTCCTCCCGGGTCTTGGAATTTAGGAACCTTATGATTTCATTAGCTTGCGCTAGCATGTCTCCCAGCTCAGTTCTGATTTTCTCCACAGCCTTCTTGCTCCTATCGAGCAACTCATTTTGTTCAAACATGATTTGAACCATAGGCCAAATTTCATTTATGGACCTGGAAATATCTGTCCACACAATCTCTTTGACCTCAGCCAAAGTCTTTCCTGCCATTGTCTGTTTCTGGAGTTGCTGTAACTCTTTTTTGATTTGCTCATTCACCTGTTTCTCTTTGGATAGACTAGCCTGGAAAGAAGTCTTTAGCTCTTGGAGATTCTCCACTTCTTTCTTAAGCCTGTTGATTTCAGACTCTTGCAGGTTCATTCTCTCCATAGACTTGGCCAAGTCTATTGCTCCCTCTGGTAGTGGCACTGATGCAACAGATGGAATGGTTGTCACTGTCGCTGTGATCAATCCTGCAATTGGGATAACACTCAATGGGATGCCTTCCATTGTCTTTTCTTGCTCTTTCTCTTTCAGCAATCTTTCCATCTCCGCTTCCATCTCTTTTAATTGAGCGTTATGCTCCATGAGTAATTTCAGCATCTCATCCTTTTCTCCTTCCTTTTCAGCTATCTCCTTTGCATGTGGGTCTTCCGTTGGATGGAGCTTTAGCTGTTTTCTCAAAGATGCGATGTCAGCGTTTTTCTTTTTAATCATCTCTTCAACTGCTTTGACATTCGCAGGGTCATAACCAATCTTAAGGACCAACTCCTCCAATGTTTTGATTTTGTTGTCCTTTGCGAAAGACGAAATTTTCTCCAGCTTCAGTTGGGTCTGGGAATTGCTCAAAGCTACCCGAAATTTTGATGCAGAAGCTGTAGCATGGGCCAAAGTGTGGAAAACCATCTCGCCAGTTTGCTTGTGCAGATCCATCTGATCTGCTAGATGCACATCTTTAGCCTGAAACTCAAATGTGGCCCTTTTATAATCTGATATAACCTTGGGATTCGACACTTGTACCTGGAGGTAGGCCATATGCATCCTACCTTTCTCTGTATCAAACGCTGAAAGAAGCCTGTGTTGAGCTATGGACGATTGCTTCTGGAACTGGGCATAGGTGCTGGTAGTAAGAGTCTAGTTTTTCTTCTTCATCAAATCATATTTTTCAAAAATGCCCAACTTGGGCCCGGTCTTGCTTGGTGGAGGATCTGTGGGAGATTCTGCGGATTTTATAGCTGATGTTATTATTGCCTTGTGCTGACTCGAGCCGAAAGGTAGAATGGTGGGCTTGACCCCTAGGGTGGCCACTGTGGTGGTGGTGATCTCTTACTCCACTGTCGTGCCTATCGTTGGAACTGTCCTTGGCTTTTTGGCGTGCATCTTAAATTCCTTTGAAGACACCTCTATTACAGGGGAAGACGATTCTTGTCGGGGCCTCTTTTCCTTGGGATTCTGAGGTGTGGTAGTGGTTGGTGTGCTTGTTGAGGGTACCTGCCTTTCCATCCCGACAGTTGGTTCCACGTCCACCAACGTATCAGGCTCCCATTCTGTCTGATTAGCAAATCTCTCGATTTCCATCCTGGGCTCATGCGCATATGGGGCATTCTTATTTTTGACTCTCATCTCAGAAATGATCCTGCAGGGATCATAATGCCAGGTGAAGCTTGTCAGAAATTTCATTTCCCTCAACAGTTTGTCTGCTTCATCACCTACAATTGTTGCTTCTTTTTAAGGGAAACAAAGTGAATATCATCAGAATTCATAATTTGTCTAATATATTCCAGTGCGAAAATTCTTACCGATATATATCTTGGAAGCTTGTACGGTGCCAACTTGCACCCATAAACTCGGATCTCCGAGTGTTTCTGATACAAGTAACAGTCTCCTGTCTTCGCATTGTCCGAGAGGTGTAGAATTCTCTGGACTTCGTCATTTATTCGTGGCTCAGGCATGCCACTCAACATACTTACCAAAGGGTGGTAAAACTGATCAATGAACGCTGTGAAGTCATATTCGACAGAATTGTGTTTCAGAAGAGAAGTCCACGCTGTGACTGGCTGTGGCCTCCCGTCGGCATCCATATTCTACATGGAGAAATTGAACTTGTCTGCTTGGAAGTAGACGAACATGTAAGCCAGAATGGGTGAGTACCTGAACATGCCTTCTGTGGTGAAATTAACAAATCGTTCATGGATGTTATTGGCTGGGAAAGTGCTGTAGTTGAACTGTGTGGTCAGTTTTTCGTCATTTGAGAAGATAGATAGAAAACCCAGGATGGGTTCGTCTACCCATTTATCGGAATAGTACCCAAGTAGGGCACACAGGGAAGAAATAATTTGATTTCCTTTGGTGGAAAACAAAGAAGAAGGGTACGGAGGATTGGTGGACGAGAGCGGAGTGGAAGTGGGGAGGAAAAGCTCAAAGATCTGAGCTCTCTATGGGAAAGTCATTTTCAGGTATAGTTCAGTGAGGAATTCTAAGTTGAACGTGGACACAGATTCAGCACGGGTTATCTGCATCATCTGGTCAATATCCTCTAGGGTGATGAAGAAGAGGACGTCCCCAGACGAAGAAACAATGGCTTTCTAGTCGGGGACGTAATGAGCTTGGCACTTGAGTGCAAATTCTGGGAAATGGTGAATTTGGGGGAAAAGGTACAGGGGCAAATTGGACTCCCAGAGTCCAATTTCGTCACTCTGGTCCAGGAAGACTTCCCGGAGCCATGACTGTAGATCGGAGAAGTCAAAAATGCATATAGTGTCCGCTATTAAGCGATCTTTATCGACCAAAGGGATTTTATCCAGGTCAACTGGAGGAGGAATGAACGGGTTCTCTTCCTCTTCAGTTTGCTTCGTCTTAGACACCATTTCGGCAATTGGACCTGCAACAAACAATACGTTAGTGGGGGCAGCTGACTGTAGGCAAAAACGATGTGGGAGCAATGGAGGAAAAGGAGGTTTCTAGTGCGATGGATGAATAACGAATACAAAGGAGAATGGTAGTTTTATTCAAAAATGGGTCGGTCGGATGGGGGAAAATGGTCAGCATGACAACGGGTAGATTATCTGGTTATTAATGGACAACAGGCCACTTGGGGTGATATGGCAGGTGACGGTGACCAAAGTATACGGCCGACTGACATGGAGGTTTGTGATTGGGGGTAAAAGTCGCCAAAGGGGGTTGTCCATGAGTGAAGGGGGTTATGGTACTAACAACGTGGACTGATAGTAGTTACGGGATGGGACTTTGACCCTGGAGCAAGTGGGACAAGTGGATTTAGTGGAGGATGACGTCCAGGGGTGAAGGGGGGTCAGACAACATGTGGTGAAAAGACTTTTGGACCAATAGGAAAATGCCAACTGTGAAATGGGCCCGCTGCAAAGAATATTCTTTCCGAACCCCCCCCCCTTTGATTAAAAGCAGAACACCAAGGGGGGTCCGGAATCCATCGTGATCCATTGATCTGCGCGTCGGTCTCCTGATCGTAGATCTTGGCGCATTCTTTAATATCAATTCTGGAAACCCCCTCCCTCGATTAAAGGCAGAACGAAGGGGGGGGG
>ML786189.1:309772-326720 GCA_009831015.1 Picea engelmannii | reverse complement strand
AGGTGCATGAAGCATAGGTCGGGAGCGGAAAATGTCATGTGTAGGAAAAACTTAGGAATAGTGCTTTCTCATGGGTTTTTTCCCAAATTTGTCATAGACACCACCAAGGGGACCTTATTTCAACTATCCTAAGGCAATGGATATTTGAGGTAGCAAATTTTCAAATGGATTCTATTTGGGCAAGGCAAGCAAAGAAATTAGTCTACATTCTAACCTACTTTCACAAGACAAATAACCCAGGTTAGACTGTTGGGTTGAGACATTATTTTTCCTAAGGGATATCTGACCAGGATTAGACAGTCTGGTCAGAATTATTCACTAATTCTACCCTAGGGGCTATCTGACCAGGATTAGATGGTCTGATCAGATGTATTCACTAGCTCTAACCTATGAGGTATCTAACCAGGATTAGATGGTCTGATCAGATGCATTCACTAGCCTATCAACATTGAAAATTTAAAAGGACTTGATCATGCTTGAAAGGTATGACCAAGTCACTGTTATTGCATGGGGCGTTGTTTCAATTCTTTTTGCCCTCTTTTCTTTTCTTTTTCCTTTCTTTTTTCTTTTCTTTCTTTTTTCTTTTGTAAAATGAAAATCCATTGCCAATAAAAACACTAGATACAGATAATATCCATAATATCCAAGTCATAAGTTGATTCCCATAATTTATGGGGTGATAACAGGTGGCTCGACATGGGGATGGTACTTGCCCTATTAAGTGCCAAGAATCCAGTTTCCTGTCATCCTGAACCAATCTGTCTAGTAGCCTTCATTGGTCTGATCCTAAGGAAAGTATTGAAAAATAGTGATCAACAGCTTAGGGCCTTCTCTTCGAGCTTCAACAAACTGACTGTCGTCCTTCACTCAGAAAAATGCGAGTAAAGACTGAAAATCAAAATGGTATGTACAATGGAGAGTGAGTTCTTCAAATCTCTTACTGGGGAGGGATATAATGCTTCAACATTCTGCCATTCACAGGTGCTCCTGGCAGATCTGTCCCATCGACATTGTTTAGCAAAAAGACATTATTTCCTCTGAAAGCTTGGATCATGTAAGGTCCTTTCCATAGATGATCAAATTTCCCATACTTTCCTTTGTCCTCGTTCCTGGCATCCCATCTCAACACTAGGTCTCCCAGCTCAAAATCATCCTCCTTGGTTCGTTTGTCAACGATCTTCTTAATGTTCTCTTGGATGACCTGTGTCTTGTTGAAAACATCCTCTCTAGTCTGCTGCAAATGAATCATCTGATTGATTCATCTCTGGGAGTCATTTGGTTTAGCTTGCATCTCTTGAAGTAACTTCATGGCAGGGACTCCCAAAGAAGTTGGGAACACAGCCTCTGTACCGTAAACCAGTTGGTATGGTGACATACCAATTGACCTTTTGGTGGTGAGTCTATCTACCCATAAAGAAAATACCAGCTTATCATGCCATGATTTTTTATTCTCCTGCAACGTTTTCTTGATGATGTTTACCAAAGTTTTGTTTGAGGATTCCACCAACCCATTCCCCTGAGGGTAGTAGGCTGTGGAATGCCCCAAGCCAATGTGGTAATGACTGCAGAAGTCAATGAGTTTCTTTGACCGAAAGGCAGCTGCATTGTTAGTAATGATCTTTCTAGGACAACCAAAACGAGATAAAATATTATTTTCAAGAAATTTAATAATAACAGCGTCAGTGGCTTGCCTGCTTGGTACAGCCTCGATCCATTTGGTAAAATAATCAGTGGCAGTGAGAATCCACCTATGTTGGCCCGAAGATGGAGGGTGTATTTCTCCAATGAAGTCAAGTCCCCATTATTGGAAAGGAGCCTTGACTAAAATTGGTTTAAGAGGTAGAGGAAGAAGTTTCCTTTTACCCTCAAACAATTGACACTAGTGACAGGCTGTTACTTTCTGATGTACATCTTCAAACAGGGTGGGCTAGTAAAAACCATCTCTGAGTATTTTGTTGGCTGTAACCTTCCAGTTTAAGTGGCCACCACATTCGCCTGCATGAAACTCCTGCAACACTTTGTCAGCTTCATATTTGAGTAAGCAATTTAAAAGAATACCTGCCGGGTCTTTCCAATACAAATTTCCTTCTAGAATACAAAATTTCAGTGCTTTCAACTTTAAGAATCTAGCTTTAGTTTTAGTTAAAATAAGGGGAGCTTGTAAATTTTGTAACACGAATATAAGGTCTGCATACCATGGAGAGTTGAGAAAAACCTCTTTAACGTTTGGAGTCGCCATCTCACCCTGCTCATCTGTCGTGTCTAGAAAATTAATGTCGAGAGCCTGAAAGTTAGATTCAACCATCAGTTTAGCAAGGCCTTGGCCTTTGATCAGTTTTGTGGGCTTAATTTCTATGTCGTATTCTAGAATAACTGCAATCCACTTTCCCCTTCTCCCATCAGGGTTGTCTTGTGTCAAGATATCTTTCACTACCGTGCTTGGAACATATGCTATGACATGAGAATGGAGAACATAAACCCTAAAGTCCTTTATAGCCTTTACCAAAGCAAAAGCCTGCTTCTCCATAATATTGTAGTTCAGGGCAGCATCTCTTAGAGCTTTGCTGAAGAAAGCTATGGGTTGGTCATACCCTCCACTGTTCTTCTGCAGTAATACAGTTGTTATAGTATGTTCTGAGGCGAAAGAAAACAGATAGAAATCTTTAGTGAAATCGGGACTAATCAAAACTGGGGTTTCAGTAAGTGCTCTTTTGACCTGTTTGAAGGATTGCCTGGACTCAGGATCCCATTTTATTTTCGCGTCCTTTTTTAGCATGTTTGTAATGTTTCGGAGGAGCTTGGCTAGATTAGGAATGAATCTTCGAAGAAAGTTGATTTTCCCTATAAAAGACTGTAGTTCTTTGAGGTTTCTTGGGTGTTCTAACTTTAGTATGGCCTCAATTCTACTGGGGTCGATTCTGATTCCCTCTTTAGAGATGATATGTCCCAACATTTTACCCTCTTCTAACCCAAAAAGACACTTCTTGGGATTTAATGAAATCCTGAACCTTCTACACTTTTCGAAAACTCGTCTAAGGTGTCGCAGGTGTTCTTCATCAGATTGGGAAAAAACTGTCACATCATCTAAGTAAACGACAATAAACTTACCTGAATCTTCTATGAATGCGATGTCCATTTCCCTCTGGAAAGTTTCTCCTGCGTTCATCAGACCAAAAGGCATCTTCACATACATGAAAGTGCCCCATGGGGTGGTGAAAGCGGTCTTTTCCTGATCGTCGGGGTGAACTAGGACCTGGTTGTAGCCTGAGAAACCATCTAACAGAGAAATTCTACTGGACCCGACCACTCTTTGCAGGAGGTGATCCATTTTGGGCAAGGGGTAATTATCCTTCAGGGATGCTTTGTTCAAATTTCAAAAATCTATACAGAGTTGGATTTCCCCAGTTTTCTTGCGTGTAGGAACTAAATTAGAAACCCACTTAGAGAAACGTAGTGGGACTATGATCTTGGCATCATACATTTTCTTAATCTCTTTTTCTATCAAGGGAAGCAACTTGGGATTTATCCTCCTAAGTTTCTTCCTAAACAGTTTCTGGTCTTCCTTTATGGGAATCCTGTGTTGTATAATGTTGGTGTCATAGGCTTTCAAATCTTCATAGCTCCAGGAAAAAACGTCTGAATATTCCTTGAATAGCCCAATGTACTTAAGCTTTTGTTCTGGGGGTAAATATTTGGATAGTTTAACCATCTTAGGTTTCTCTTCAGTTCCTATATTGCAGTCTTCTACCTCTTGTCCATGGGCTTCTATTTTTGGCTTCTTAGCTACATCATCATTGTCAAACAGATCTTCTAAAGGGACAAGACCTCTGGGTAAAACATTACTTTTTAATTGTAAAACATCGGCATCCATGTCGTCATCTCCAATCCCTTCTGAATCTACTGTATCTTGTGAATCCATCGCATTTACAATATTCACACTATCTACTTCAAATTCAGAATTATTTACATTCTCTTTTTCATTTTCTATATCTATGTTTGTACATTCAAAATCATTCTTGCATTGCAGAAAGTCCTCTATCTGATCGTCATTTCCAAACACTTGCCGGTACCTGATATTATCGGGTACTGTCAGTCTGCATTTGACTTCAACCGTGTATGAGCGAGTTTGGCAAAAGGGAATCTTGCATGACGCAGCTGACGTAGCTAATCCGTCAGCCAGGATATTCTGTCCCCTCGGCATTACCTGCAAGTCAACCTCATTAAAACACTTCAAAGCGTCGAGAATAGCATTCCTGTAGGATCTAAGGCGTGGGTGTTTAGCAACATATTTACCTTTAACTTGTTTAGTAATTAATTCAGAGTCACCCCTTACCATTATTTGCTTGGCACCAACTTTCTTCAATAGCTTTAGACCGAGCATTAAAGCTTCATACTCGGCAACGTTGTTAGTGCAATGGAAACTTAGCTTATAGGAATGATTTTATGAATACCTTTTTCGGTGATTATGCAACCAGACTCTCGCTCCTGCTCCTTCTTTACTCACAGCCCCGTCGAAATCCATACTCCAGAAATCAGCGGGGAAATCTTCTGTGATTTCATTTTCCATCTCGACTGCCTCACCGCTTTCTGAACCTTCATCTTGACTAGCTATATCTTCTATCAGCTGAGTATCTTGCTTTCCAGTATCCCCATCATTGTACAAGATGAGCGAATCTAAATTAGAATGGGCAGAGTAAAGGGGGTAATTATGAGGTTTCTCTTGACTATTGACCATATATTTCATCAGTGTTTCTCTGTATAACCTCCTCTGTTGTCCAAACACTGGGATAGTGGCGTAAGACATATCTAGTTGCAGGGTTCCTTTCAACTTAGCTCCCCAATATCAGGACAACAACATACCATACTTTGGTGGGATGTCTACAACCACCATGTCCATTACCATACTTTTCGAAGGAATCTGAACCAGGGTGATGGACAAATATTTAATCAAACCAATACATTTGACTTTGCTGGAGTCAAATGAGTGCAAATCCTTGTAAGGCCTAGTAACCTCCAATCCCAATTTTTCCATTACTGCTTTAGGCATCAAATTATGCGAGGCACCTGAATCCAACATGGTGTTATGCAATATCAAATCGTGTATGTTCAAACTGATATAAAAGGGAGCTACATCACTGGTCTTGTCTCGACCGTCAACTTCAGGTCCGAAAAGGAGTTCTGGGCGATCATCAGCAAGGTTCACAGTGTCCGAATGAGTCACTGATCCAATAGTCAAGGCCTTGGTGCCTATGTCAGGTTCAATGGCTAACGCTTTTAGTACCTATGAACAATAACTGCCTCTTCTTATCAACTCAATCAGTGGGACGGGAATTTTGATTTTGGCCAATTCTGCCTCTAGGCTAAAAGGTGCGGGAGATCGGGTTTGACTAGTTGATTCGGGTTGGTCCACCACATTCTTCCGCTCAGAAGTATTAGGCAGATTAGCAGGTGAAACTTCGGGCTGTGCCGATATTTTCAGTATGGTGACGCTTTCTTCACCGAAGCATCAATTTTACCTTTCTTAGAAGACTTTTTAGCAGTGTCTCGGGGGTTTTCTCATTCTCGGCTACCCTCTACGTTTCAGTCGTCTTTTTAAAGGAATTTCCTTCTGTCTTCTTACTTCACAGATTGTGTTGGCGGTGCACTTCCAAAATAGCGTTTTCGTAGGCCCGTTGTCCTGCATCCTCGGCCTCCTCACTTACCTTTGTTTGATTTAGCAGAAAGAGTTCCTGCTCTTCTTGAGTAAGGAAAATGGCATCATTATCATGAATGACCATGAGGTTGATATGAGTGTCCTCCAATTCCTCATTTACTTCCCCCCCATTGTCAGCATAGTTTTCTTACAAGGGAGGCCTGATCGGCTGATCAAGACCTCTCTGATCCCTTTGATCTCTTAGATCTCTTTGATCTCTTTGCCTGATTTGAGGAGGGTTTCTCCTAAAATTGGGGTTCCGAATCTGAGGAGTCGGTGTGTCGTCTCTCAGAGGACTTCTGTCTGAAATACTCATTCTTTCTAACAATAATGCCAATGATTTGACTACGGTATCTAATTTGGAATCGTTGTTAGACGTGGAAGGTTCTTCCTTGATCATGACTCTCCCTTCCGTCCGTTGACGTGCGCATTTTGCCAACAGATTGGATTCAACTGAAATAGCACTTTTTTGCATCTCTTCAAGGGTGGTGGCATTTCTTTCTCTTAATTGGTAAGACATGTCGGCATCGAATCCATCAGGGAATTTAATCAACGCCAAACCCTGGGGAGGTTTAATTTCAGTGGGGATTGCATTATACAAATTGTTAAAACGGGTGCAATAATCTTGTACCGTCTCACCTTGGTTTCTTTTTATATTCTCGTATTTTGACAGTATCTGGAGAGGGTTTTTCTTTACCTCCCATCTGTCAAGAAAAATCCTTTGGAACGCGACAAGGTCAGGGATTGATGCAGCGGGCAAGGCTTTGAACCATTTCTTGACGTCCCCGGTCAGACTCTGGGTGAACAGTCTCATTTGAACATCAACTTCGTCAACTTCTTGCAAATCCAAGTAGTCGTTCATTTTATCCACATGTTGTTGCGCGTTTGAAGTTCCGGTTGTGTCGAACTGTGGAAGTCTGGTCTGGTAGTCTTGGGGCATGGCATGTAGTGGTGCAGCCAACACCAAAGGGGCATATCGAGCCGCCATGATGAGTGGAGGAGGTGGGACGACGACCTGGGTGATTGGAGAGGTAGCGATGGAAGGGGAAATCGATGAAGGACTGGACGGGACTGAGGTAGTGATTGGTAGTTCAGTCGCAGGAGACAAGACTTCGGGGGTTCGGGGCTGCAATACAGTTGGGTCGAAGACGAGCTTAGACACAAAAGTTTCAGACCATGTTCTAACAAGGTTTCGTGACGGAAAAAGATCAAGATCGAGGTTTTGAAAGATATCTGGTTCTCCGGAAAAGGAAGGATACTTGTGAAGAGGAGTATAACTCGATGAACTGGTAGCTAAGGTCTTCCGTCTCAGCAACTGTTCGGGATTATCTATCGCTGTGGAGGGTTCTGGGTCTGGATGAGATCGAGTGTGAACTTTCTTGGGAGCTAGAACTCTTTTTTAACTTATATATATATATATATATATATATATATATATATATATATATATTGTTTAGTTTTATGGTGAAGGAAACTAGGGGAGGTTTCTACATTGACGTCATCTAGCTTCCAATTGTTCCTGAGTAGCTATGTCTCGTTCAATGGCTTCCCATGAACGTTCGAGTTCTTCCTGGTTATTGGCAGTTTTGAGGATTATGTCAAAAAGGTTTGACACAATATGCGTTTGATTCGCTAGTCCGGGCTCAATATTAGGTTGTACTACTGTAGGAACAGTCATAGAGGAACATTAAAAAGGGGAAAATCTTTAAAGGGAGATTTTGAAAATAATATGTACAGAGTTAACCAACCTCTAATCATTACTTTCTTCTCAGAGTCAAATTTTCTTTAGGGGAAGAAAAGTGAGGTATTCGATTTTAGTTCGTCCCCATTATGGTCGCCATTTATGTTAGCACTTGGTAAATTTCCTAGAGGTTGAAAAGAAGAAATTCATAAAGGTAACCTTAACCAACCGCTTTTAAAGCCGGGATCTAGCCCTTCCAGCTTCAGAGAGGGATCTCTCTATATGATTTAGCTTTGTTTAATTTCAGATATTAGGCTAGTTAAAAGAATTATTGGTTTTGTTGTAAAGGGTTTTTAAAGTTGGTTGAGACAAACTACACATCCGTTGGGCTATGGGGTCTGTATTTAATAAAATATGAGAAATAACCAGAAACGCCAAAGAAGATTTTCACAAGGCGAGGTAATACATTCACTAGATCTTTTAGTAATTAAAATGATGAATGGAGGAACAGGTGAGGAAAATAACTTCAATTAACAAGCAGTTAAGAATTTCTTAATTGAAGATATTAGAAGACAAACATTTAAATATTTAGAATCGAAAATAGGGTATCAGAGATAAATCCTGCAACATAACGCTATTCTTAAAGATTAGATTCAGAAAACGAAATGAATACAGAGAAAGAAAACATTTAACCTAGAAAATCACATCACCAGTGAACATACGCAAGAATCCTGTGAAATGCCCCTTCTTTATTAATGGTGGATCTCTTCAAAAATGATACAGTTTGACAACAATAGGGTGTGCGAATCAACAACCCTCAATACTTCAGAAACTGAAGTATTTATAATACAAAATACAAACGCTCCTATCATAACTTATCAGGACGTGCTCATGCTATTTTTAGACTAACTAACTTAACTAATCAAAACTGTTTTGATGACTCAATACAACAAGATGCTGAATTTCAGGGGTAGGTCATTGGCGATGTGTCTTCGCAACCTCTTCTCACAGGACACGTGACTGGATGCGATAGCTCATCAGCTAATCTAGTAGATCACACAACTCTTCCCATCTGATATGACCTGGCACTGTGACTTTAAGCAATCTCCGATACACTTCATCCATGTCCGTGTACTTAGCAAATGTGGGCTTGATGACGAATATGTGCTTAATCTCGTGCTAGATACTAATATCCAACTGCAAGGCATCCATGAATGCTTTTCCTGTGATGCTTCCCTGTATGCCTGCAAACTTAGAATTGTCCTTAGACACTTCAGCCAACCTTTTCTTGTAATCAGGGACTGTCATTAATTTGTCATTAATGACCTTCATACCAGGCAGGCCCTTCCTTTGCAGAGCATCTATCTTGTGGAAAAACTTCTGCACTCCTTGATCCATGACTTGAATTTTCTCCTCAAGATGAAGCATGAGGCCTCTTTTGGTTAGAACTCTTTTCACCTCCAATATCGTTTCTGTCCTGTCCTCGATCTTCAATTCTTCGAGTTCCTCCCGGGTCTTGGAATTCAGGAACCTTATGATTTCATTAGCTTGCGCTGGCATGTCTCCCAGCTCAGTTCTAATTTTCTCCACAACCTGCTTTCTCCTCTCGAGCAACTCATTTTGTTCAAACATGATTTGAACCATAGGCCAAATTTCATTTATGGACCTGGAAATATCTGTCCACACAATCTCTTTGACCTCAGCCAAAGTCTTTCCTGCCATTGTCTGTTTTTGGAGTTGTTGTAACTCTTTTTTGATTTGCTCATTCACCTGTTTCTCTTTGGATAGACTAGCCTTGAAAGAAGTCTTTAGCTCTTGGAGATTCTCCACTTCTTTCTTAAGCCTGTTGATTTCAGAATCTTGCAGGTTCATTCTCTCCATAGACTTGGCCAAGTCTATTGCTCCCTCTGGTAGTGGCACTGATGCAGCAGATGGAATGGCTGTCACTGTCGCTATGCTCAATCCTACAATTGGGATAGCACTCAATGGGATGCCTTCCATTGTCTTTGCTTGCTCTTTCTCTTTCAGCAATCTTTCCATCTCCGCTTCCATCTCTTTTAATTGAGTGTTCTGCTCCATGAGTAATTTCAGCATCTCATCCTTTTCTCCTTCCTTTTTAGCTATCTCCTTTACCTGTGGGTCTTCCGTTGGAGGGAGCTTTAGCTATTTTCTCAAAGACGCGATGTCAGTGTTTTTCTTTTTAATCATCTCTTCAGCTGCTTTTACATTCGCGGGGTCATAACCAATCTTGAGGACCAACTCCTCCAATGTTTTGATTTTGTTGTCCTTTGCGAAAGACGAAATTTTCTCCAGCTTCAGTTGGGTCTGGGCATTGCTCAAAGCTACCCAAAATTTTGATGCAGAAGTTATAGCATGGGCCAAAGTGTGGAAAACCATCTTGCCAGTTTGCTTGTGCAGATCCATCTGATCTGCTGGATGCACGTCTTTATCCTGAAACTCAAATGTGGCCCTTTTATAATCTGATATAACCTTGGGATCTGGCACTTGTGCCTGGAGGTAGGCCATATGCATCCTACCTTTCTCTGTGTCAAACGCTGAAAGAATCTTGTGTTGAGCAGTGGACGATTGCTTCTGGAACTGGGCATAGGTGCTGGTAGTAAGAGTCTGGTTTTTCTTCTTCATCAAATCATATTTTTCAAAAATGCCCAACTTGGGCCCGGTCTTGCTTGGTGGAGGATCTGTGGGAGATTTTGTGGATTTTATAGCTGATGTTATTATTGCCTTGTGCTGACTCGAGCCGAAAGGTAGAATGGCGGGATTGACCCCTAGGGTGGCCACTGTGGTGGTGGTGATCTCTTGCTCCACTGTTGTGCCTGTCGTTGGAACTATCCTTGGCTTTTTGGCATGCATCTTAAATTCCTCCGAAGACACCTCTGTTACAGGGGAAGACGATTCTTGTCGGGGCCTCTTTTCCTTGGGATTATGAGGTGTGGAAGTGGGTGGTGCGCTTGTTGAGGGTACCTACCTTTCCATCCCGACAGTTGGTTCCACGTCCACCAACGTATCAGGCTCCCATTCTGTCTGATTAGCAAATCTCTCAATTTCCAGCCTGGGCTCATGCACATATGGGGCATTCTTATTTTTGACTCTCATATCAGAAATGATCTCGCAGGGATCATAATGCCAGGTGAAGCTTGTCAGAAATTTCATTTCCCTCAACAGTTTGTCTGCTTCATCACCTACACCTCTACTATTGCAGATGAAAGAGCCTATCTTCCCTTTAATCTACAATTGTTTCTTCTTTTTAAGGGAAACAAAGTGAATATCATTAGAATTCATAATTTGTCTAATATATTCCAGTGCGAAAATTCTTACCGGTATATATCTCGGAAGCTTGTACGGTGCCAACTCGCACCCATAAACTCGGATCTCGGAGTGATTCTGATACAAGTACCAGTCTCTTGTCTTCGCATTGTCCGAGAGGTGTAGAATTCTCCGGACTTCGTCATTTATTCGTGGCTCATGCATGCCACTCAACATACTTACCATAGGGTGGTAAAACTGATCAATGAACGTTGTGAAGTCGTATTCAACATAATTGCATTTCAGAAGAGAAGTCCACGCTGTGACTGGCTATGGCCTCCCGTCGACGTCCATCTTCTGCATGGAAAAATTGAACCTGTCTTCTTGGAAGTAGACGAACATGTAAGCCATAATGGATGAGTACCTGAACATGCCTTCTGTGGCGAAATTAACAAATTGTTCATGGATGTTATTGGCTGGGAAAGTGCTGATGTTGAACTGCGTGGTCAGTTGTTCGTCATTTGAGAAGATAGATAGAAAACCCAGGATGGATTCGTCTACCCATTTATCGGAATAGTACCCAAGCAAGGCACACAGGGAAGAAATAATTTGATTTCCTTTGGTTGAAAACAAAGAATAAGGGTACGGGGGATTGGTGGACGGGAGCGGAGCGGATGTGGGGAGGAAAATCTCGAAGATCTGAGCTCTCTGCAGGAAAGTCGTTTTCTGGTATAGTTTAGTGAGGACTTATAAGCTGAACGGGGACGTAGATTCAGCACGGGTTATCTGCATCATCTGGTCAATATCCTCTGGGGTGTTGAAGAAGAGGACGTCCCCAGACGAAGAAACAATGGCTTTCTGGTCGGGGACGTAATGAGCTTGGCACTTAAGTGCAAATTCTGGGAAATGGTGAATTTGGGGGAAAAGGTATAGGGGCAAATTGGACTCCCAGAGTCCAATTTCGTCACTCTGGTCTAGAAAGACTTCCCGGAGCCATGAATGTAGATCGGAGAAGTCAAAACTGCATATAGTGTTCGCTATTAAGCGATCTTTATCGACCAGAGGGATTTTATCTAGGTCAACCGGAGGAGGAATGAACGGGTTCTCTTCCTCTTCAGTTTGCTTTGTCTTAGACACCATTTCGGCAACTGTACCTGCAACAAACAATACGTTAGTGGGGGCGACTAACTGTAGGTGAAAACGATGTGGGAGCAATGGAGGAAAAGGAGGTTTCTAGTGTGATGGATGAATAACGAATACAAAGGAGAACGGTAGTTTTATTCAAAAATGAGTCGGTCGGACGCGGGAAAACGGTCAGCGTGACAACGGGTAGATTATCTGGTTATTAATGGACAACGAGCCACTTGGGGTGATATGGTAGGTGACGGTGACCAAAGTATACGGGCGACTGACGTGGAGGTTTGTGATTGGTGGTAAAAGTCGCCAAAGGGGGTTGTCCATGAGTGAAGGGGGTTATGGTACTGACAACGTGGACTGATAGCAGTTACGGGATGGGACTTCGACCCTGGAGCAAGTGGGACAAGTGGATTTAGTGGAGGATGACATCCAAGGGCGAAGGGGGGTCAGACAGCATGTGGTGAAAAGAATTTCGGACCAATAGGAAAATGCCAACTGTGAAATGGGCCCGCCGCAAAGAATATTCTTTCTGGACCCCCCCTTTTGATTAAAATCAGAACACCAAGGGGGGTCCGAAATCCATCGTGATCCGTTGATCTGCGCGTCGGTCTCCTGACCGTAGATCTTGGCGCGTTATTTAATATCAATTCTGGACGCCCCCCCCCCCCTCTCTATTAAAGGTAGAATGGAGGGGGGGGTCTGGAATTCAATGTGAACCATCGATTTGAGCGCTCAGTTTAGAGCCGTCCAGATGTGTGCCTGCGTTATTTTCAATTCCGGACCCCCCCCCCCTCCATTAAAGGAAGAATGGGTGGGGGGTTCCGGAATGCTATGTGAACCATTGATCTAATCATCGTGATCTGGACCGTCGGAAGGTGCATGAAGCATAGGTCGGGAGCAGAAAATGTCATGTGTAGGAAAAACTTAGGAATAGTGCTTTCTCATGGGTTTTTTCCCAAATTTTTCATAGACACCACCAAGGGGACCTTATTTCAACTATCCTAAGGCAATCGATACTTGAGGTAGCGAATTTTCAAATGGAATCTATTTGGGCAAGGTAAGCAAAGAAATTAGTCTACATTCTAACTTACTTTCACAAGACAAATAACCCAGGTTAGACTGTTGGGTTAAGACATTATTTTTCCTAAGGGATATCTGACCAGGATTAGACAGTCTGGTCAAAATTATTCACTAATTCTACCCTAGGGGCTATCTGACCAGGATTAGATGGTCTGATCAGATGTATTCACTAGCTCTAACCTATGAGGTATCTGACCAGGATTAGATGGTCTGATCAGATGCATTCACTAGCCTATCAATATTGAAAATTTAAAAGGACTTGATCATGCTTGAAAGGTATGACCAAGTCACTGTTATTGCATGGGGCGTTGTTTCAATTCTTTTTGCCCTCTTTTCTTTTCTTTTTCCTTTCTTTTTTCTTTTCTTTCTTTTTTCTTTTGCAAAATGAAAATCCATTGCCAATAAAAACACTAGATATAGATAATATCCATAATATCCAAGTCATAAGTTGATTCCCATAATTTATGGGGTGATAACAGATATGACACTAGATCCTTACACGAATAAACACACATGCAGTCATACCTCCTAAGGCTACCTGGGGGTGTCTACATCCCACCCGAAAGGACTGACCGAACAATAATATGATTACGACCTTGCACAACATAAATGGTATGAACAAGCGTCCTCCAGGAAGGCGCAAGTAAGAAGGACCCAGACATTGACTAACCATGAATAAGACTCACTGAAATTTCTGACCAAATGCTCCCTTTAAATTTTAGTAATCGACAAGATATCCAACCTTAAATAATGTACAAATGGTTAACTGCAATCCCCGGTTATTGAAGTATAAATACTTGTTTCACTTAGATTCGCGGACCCTACATTTTATGGGTCATCCGTCATAATGCGATTGCCATGAATTCACCATAACACCACCATATCCTTGCTTTCTAGAATACCATAACATTGCAATCAAAATGATAATAACCTTCACTTAAATTGTCACCATCAACAATGAAATCCTAATATCGTTGCCGTAACTCGACAATTACAATTGAACCATAATATAAAACTACAGGATTAAAACCAAATATTAACACCGTAACCTTAAAGCCCTAATCATAAATGATAATATTGAACCAATATATTAAAACTATAATATTAACCAAGATATTAAACAACCATATAAACCATAAAATTTCACCACCATATTAAACCAATTATTAACCACATACTATTAACCCCTCATATTACCCGTAATATTTCACCACCATATTAAAACCCTAACAATTAACACCACATATTAAAACTAAGAATTTAAACGAGAATATAACATACATTTCCCAGCAATATTAAACCCTAATAATTAAGACATCATATAAAACTAAGAATTTAATGAGAATGGCACATATATTTCACAGCAATATTACACCCTAATAATTAATACAACATATTAAAAGTAAGAATTTAAACAAGAACGGAACATACATTCCCAGCAATATTAAACCCTAATAATTAAGACAGCATATAAAACTAAGAATTTAACGAGAATGGCACATATATTTCACAGGAATATTACACCCTAATAATTAATACAACATATTAAAAGTAAGAATTTAAACAAGAACGGAACATACATTCCCAACAATATTAAACCCTAATAATTAAGACAGCATATAAAACTAAGAATTTAACGAGAATGGCACATATATTTCACAGCAATATTACACCCTAATAATTAATACAACATATTAAAAGTAAGAATTTAAACAAGAATGGAACATACATTCCCAACAATATTAAACCCTAATAATTAAGACAACATATAAAACTAAGAATTTAACGAGAATGGCACATATATTTCACAGCAATATTACACCCTAATAATTAATACAGCATATTAAAAGTAAGAATTTAAACAAGAACGGAACATACATTCCCAGCAATATTAAACCCTAATAATTAAGACAACATATAAAACTAAGAATTTAACGAGAATGGCACATATATTTCATAGCAATATTACACCCTAATAATTAATACAACATATTAAAAGGGTGAATTTGAACAAGAATGGAACATACATTCCCAGCAATATTAAACCCTAATAATTAATACCGCATATAAAACTAAGATTTCTCGGAAGGGAAGGGCGGAACTGTTCAAATAACAATAAAATAATGAGAACATGACAACTGCAATAAACCATGTCTGTCCTAAATTAATCACAGGTTCCAAGGAGGGCCCAACTTCGCCAGGATGCAAAAGTGATAGGTTCTCAGGCCGACAATTTACAAGATGGCTGGAAAGACATTATAACAGGATGGAGAGTATTGAATGGGAAGCGTGTAAGCTAGGTGATGCAGTAAAGTGAGTGTTGAAGCCTGGCGTTGGAAGGGGCAATCAAATAAAACTTCTTCCCATGTGATTTATAACTTTCCACTGCTTATCCTTGAGTTGGTAGCAGCGATATCCAATACGCCATCATTGTTAACTCCCGTGAATCACCAATTGTCATTGAGTCTTACATTAATGATTATACCCCGGTTCTTTCACCCCCCCTGAGCTAACATTTCTTTGTGTAGATTTTTGTTCAATGTGGTCCATGTAAACTGACATTCAATAACTAGCTAATAAACGGCATTACAACTGATATTGGCAAGAGCCAGCGTGTCAATATGATAAAACTACTGCATTAATAGTTGATTTAGTTTAAAATCAGAGTTGGTACTCAGACACAAAGAATACAAGAAAAAACCGTTGACAAATGAAGATTTACCCAATTTCCCAGGAGCATAAGTCGAATTCCCCACAAGCACTTCATTGAATTGAATATTCAGTTGGGACTATTTGGTACTCACAAATATGCCTTTTTTTGTTTAGGGTTAATTTCTATCGATTCTGTGATATAGGTAAAGGTATTTCGAAATTCAAATTGATAGTCTATCTCTAGGAGATTCTATATACACTTTTTCAAATTTCTGCATAAATTAAATATACACAGTAGCGATGGGAACGAAAATGCAGAAGTTGTTGCCCAGAAATTTGAGGAATAAACAAAAAGGGCAGAAGACACAACCATTTAAATATACAGGCAGGGAATGGAAGCTTCGCCCCAGGTAGAATGTGGATCCTCCACGGAAGAAGGTAAGGACGAAGTCGGGGTTGTAAGGAAAAACAAACAGTGAAGGCAAAGCCCAAGAAGTCCGACGCCCATCGCAAAGAGTAAAAATGCCCATAAACAAGATTGCCCACAGTAAAAAGAAAAAAAATGCCCACGGCAAAGCAGAACCCACTGAGAAGTAAATTTCCCACTGTACAATCGAAACCCACTGGAAGAGAAATGCCCCTTGTGTGTATAAAAACGTGCAAGGTAACAGGATAAGCTCACTGGAAAAAAAAACAACGCCCAGTATATTAAAAAGAAAAACGCACTGCAGGAAATGCCCGCTGTGTGTATAAAATCGCCCAAGGTAAAAGAAGAGTAAACCCAAGGTAAAAAGAATGCGCCCACTATATGAAAAATGCAGGTCACAAGGAGACGCCCCGCAATGGAATAAAATGCAGGTCAGGTAATGAGAACGCCCCAATAGGTAAAAAGAACCCGCAAGAAGATTTTCCCACCATATTCAACCCCCAACAAACACAAGGGAAACCCACCGAACAAAAAAAAAATGCCATTATATATATGAATGCCCATCATAGGAAAGGAGAAACCCTAGTACTGTGCCAAGACAAAGAACCAGAAACTGAAAGCATTCATCAAAATATAAACACAGCCATCTAAATTTCCAGATGCAATCAGAGACTATCATTCCATCAAAATACAAAACATACCTTGGCCTGCTCGCCCGCTCCAGTTGGCGTCTGTGTGCTCCTTGATGCTCCCGCTTGCCGACCGCAAAGCACTCACCAGTACCTCCAAGCCAAACTCTAGGGGTACTCTTCTTCCCCCCTCAGCCCCCCGAGCCGCAAAGGGGACACACACAATCCAGACAGTACCTAGCTTCCCAGCTCGCCACCAAGGCTGAGCTACCACTCAAGTCAGCTGGGAAATCCCCAACCCCTCACAAGCAACTAGTCTCGTTTGAAATTTGGGCAGCATAACAATACCTCATAGTAGATCCCCCCCTTCTTTCCCCCCCATCTCT
>ML786189.1:273853-306404 GCA_009831015.1 Picea engelmannii | reverse complement strand
TTTTAAAATCCCCACTTGAGGGAAATTATTCACCATCTTCATTAGTTCCTTGAAAATCCTCACTTGGAGGAAAATATTCATCATCCTCATCAATACCTTGAAAATCCTCACTTGGAGGAAAATCATCATCACCAACATTGTTTCCTTTAAATTCCCCACTCAGGAAAGAGTGTCCACCATTAGCATAATCATTTTCACTACTTTTAAAATCCCCACTTGAGGGAAATTCTTCGTCATCCTCATTAGTTCCTTGGAAATCCTCACTTGGAGGAAAATCTTCATCAATACCCTGAAAATCCTCACTTGGAGAATAATTATGATCCCAATCATTTAAATTGTGATCAAAGTGTCCACTTTGACGTGCATTTTGCTTATTTTCAATATTATTAAATTGTTGAAAAGATTCATCACCATCATATTCCTTCTGTTTATCAGTGGTTCCTTCAGAGTCCTATGATTTAGGACTTTCCTAATGAACATGATGAATAACATTGTTGGCACTATGATCAAAATTCTGACTAGATGAAAAATATGACACCTAATTTATATTACAAGTATTCCCATTAGATTTTCTAGTCCCAAAAGAAGAGGTATGTGAACAATTTGTTGATGTCTCAGAAATAAAAGTTTATTTATGTGACGAAGCCATCACTTCTCACTAAGAACATAGAATGATACAAATTCTCACCTTCCCAATGAAAATATTATAACTTGCAGAATGAACGTTTCCCTCCAAATTTCCCCCCCAAAATATTCCCTCCAAAATTTCCCCCTCAAATTTTTCCCTCCAAAATTTCCCTCCCAATTTTTCCCTCTGTTATTTTCCCTTCAAAATTAAAAACAACTTTTACTCTATTAATTCGTTATTTATTTGTTAATTAAAATATTTTCATGTTTGTTTATTTATCCCATATTCATTAAACTTAGTGATGATCCATATAATATTGGGTATATATGTACATTGTCTTCTTTTTTATTTATCCCACATTTGTTACACTTAACAATAATTTATATCATCTTTGTTATATATACATATAGTCTTGTTTTTTCATTTTACATTGCATTAAATATTGGGTAGAATTCGTTAAATAGTTTAGCATTTCATAGGTTATTTAATTTTTAAATTCTTACCATTTATCAAAAACAAATTTATAATATCATCTTTGAATCAAATGAGATTTTTAATGCAAAAATTATAAAAAACCCTAATTTTTTTTAGATGTTTTCTAATTTTTTCCAAAGAAATCACAACTTTAAAAAAAATTAGACCTTTTTCAAAGAAATTTTAACAAAATTCTTAGGATTTTTCGAAAAAAATAAAAATAAAAATAAATAAAATTGGGTATACTTTTTATAAATTTGTTTATAGTTTTTATTGTTTTTAATAAAGTTTTTATGGTTTTGGACCATGGTGGTTAGTAGGCGGGATGACTCTCCATGTGGGAACGTGACTTGGCCTACGGGGGTGCTCGGGGCAATGCCCGAGATCACCCCAGTCCTTGTGGCCAATCCCTGGGCAACCCGAGATCACCCCAGTCCTTGTGGCCAATCCCTGGGCAACATCGCCTCGACCCCCCCACCCCCCATGCAACCAAGTCATGGTCTTGCCTAGGGTTTGGTCACAGGGGGGTTGGGGTGATGCCCGACATCACCCTAGCCACCATAGATCAAGGTTTGGTCCCTAAATCGCCCTAATAAACCCATAGGTCAAATTGTTATTTTTTATTTTTTTTTAAGTTTAATTTTTATGGTCTATGTTTTTATTTAAATTTATTATAATGTAAACATTTCCCTGACCTGATTTTTATTTTTATTTTTTGATATAGGAAAAATGATAGGAAAGAAAATATATGTGAACGTATTTGAATCACGACCTGCAATAATGACATCCAAAATTGCAATTGGAACCTCCATGAATGCTAGACAACAAATTGATAGCGCATTCATTCAAGGTCCAACACCGAGTTGTCAAGGGAAATGAAGAATGTTAGAGAGTGGAAATCCATGGAAGGTGAAAACAAACTAGAATATTCTTGGTTTGTTAAATACAAACAAGGACACAATGGAGAACATCTATATTGGTATTGTGTCGATTTTGAACACGTGCAAGTAAATTATCAGCCACTTGGGTTGCTACAAGATATATATGTTTGGTTCCAGACACAGATATCATTTATGCACTCGTGAAACAATCCAAGACTTATATCAAGATTATATATTGATTGAAAATGAACAATTATAATAGGGATGAATGTTTTACATAATTATGTGCATCTATCATTGAAGACATTGAGAAGGACAATGCACATTTGTTTATTTTTATTTTTGCATCCTGTATTATTTTTAGTATCATATTAATTTTTAAAGTTTATTTAACACATAAATGTTGTATTTTTACAAGATTGTGTAGAACAACTTTCACATATGTTAGTGGGGATTTACTCTATAGAGAAAAATATCATGGAATTCATCAATGCCTTTCATATCGATAAGGCACAAGAAGGAAGGAAAAAGAAACAAAAAGTAACAGAGGTTGAAACTGCAAGAGTAGATAGACAAGAACATGAAAGAAGAAAGAAAAGTCCTCATTCCAGAAATCCTAAAAATGTTACATTTGAAGATGATAAAAATCCAAATCAATATTTTGTTGAGATTAGTCCCAATCAGGTTATCACTTCTTCTCTCAAGAAGAATAAACAAGAGAAACACAAAAGAGAGATGGTTGGGGATGATTACATTTCTATTGATTATGAATAAATCATTGAATTAGATGAAACCCATTTAAATCATAAGAGGAATAAAACAAATGTTATGGATGAAGAAGAAGCCATCATTAGATTTAAATATTATAATCAAATTCCTAAAGGTAGCGGAGAAATAATAACACCAGGTGTTGATCTAGAAGATGGTATTATGAAAGCAACACAAAATGCCATTCAAAATAGATTGAGGACAATGAACTTAGTTGATGATGGCCATACATTTCAGTTCAATGTGAAGTAGCTTTATAAACCCATAGAAGGGAAAGAAAAATATCAAATTTGAAAACCGCATCACTTGCATATTCACAATTTGAAAGGATTGATTAGGTACAATCCATATGTACATGTGGTTGGAAACCTAGTTCTTGTTGACCCAATGGAAGTTCCTCTCAGGGATGAATTTGATAGATCAAAATGTTTTGACTACAAATATTATGTGATTGGAGGAAATCATTCTGCAGAGGCTAGAAGATAATTGATGCAAGAATATCCCAATAACCCTATTTTTGAGACAATCAAATGCATAATTTATGTTGTTTTAACATATTCAGAAGAAAATTTATTTCCATGGGATCATAACAAAGATAATGAGTACAATATGTTCATGAATTTCATTCAAAAGGTGAGATTTTGTTGATACTGAGAGGGGGGTGAATCAGTATCAAGTACAATTTAAAAACCTTTTCAAATTATACTTAAACCATTCAATTATATCAAATGAGAAATGAAAAATAGTATAAGAGTTACACCAATACACCACAATACACCATGCACAATATATATGAGAAATAATCAATAGTTTTTGTTCAAGGGAAGTAATGAGTTCCAAAGGTAGCTACAGCTTCCAAATGTAAAGGGAGGGATAAACCTCCAAGAGGAAGATACAATCCTCCAATATTAAGAGAGATCTGAACTTTCTATCCTTTCCCCTTCCTTCCACCCAAGAATATATGAGAGATAATAAAACTTTATTCAATTCTGGTCTGTTCATAAGATCCAACTTGTACAGCATGCCCCGCGCTCAATATTTAACATCTGATTATGAAACTCGCACACAACAAACTAAAGTCCATACGATTTCCAATGGAAGTGGTCCCACTGCATTTGGAGTCTGTATCAAAAAATTATGACTGTTTTACCCAGAACACCTGTTTTTTGACTAGTTTCAGGACTGGTCACAAACCCTATATTCCATAGAGTGTATATCCATAATTATAGCGAATCAAGAGCTGAAATTTTTACCAGAGGTACCTTGATATGTCTTCTCAATACCATAGCGATTTAACCATCTGAATCGTTCTAGAAAAAAAGTTATAGCAAAAATGGTAAGATGACCTGAAAATAACATACCTTAGAACACATCACCAAAAGACTTCATCCTCCCTTGAAATCCAGCCTTCTTTTACTTCTTCTTCTCTCTTAAATTAGACTTGTATCAAATGAATGTATAGTGATGTTTATTTATACCATTTATTTCACTTCCTTTTAACATTAGGGCCGACCTGACACTTTCTTATTTTGTAATTCTTTTCTTTAATTATCTTCAGGGCCTACATGTACAATTCACTTTGTCATCTTCAAAAATTGATTTCTCCTCAACCATGAGGATCCACGTGACGTGCCACATACCATCGGAAACAACATGATGTATACTATCCATCCATGGGTGTTGTATCTTCATGTTCATTTTCCTTCATGTCCAAATAACTTCATCAATCTTATGGTCCAAAACCCATGACTAGGGTTGACATCAATGACAACAACCAATCTTCCAACAGATTTATCCATAACGAGTTTTCTAAAATATTTCATGGGGAGAGATCAAATGTTGATGCAAAGTTTTAGAAGCAATGTTGTATGGAAATAGTCTTCCTAGTTGATGATGAAAATGCAAAAGAAAAAAATGAAAAGGAAGTGACATATTCAAAGTTGTGGATAATTATTTTCAATTGGTATTTAGAATTGGATAGGTATTGGATTTGATAGATTATATATTCAACATATGGGAAAATATTGGTATAAAAAATTAGAGAGTTAAAGAGACTAAACCCTTAATATGTAGCAGAAGTAAGACAGGTCCTGAAATCAAGAATCTACTAGAAGATATGACTATAACACCTTGGAGAACGATACAAAGAGTGAAGGATGAAAAAATTATCATAGCTATATTATCACGTGTAAGTTTGGGTGAATTTTCAATGGAAGAAATGTAAAATGAATTTAAAAAGTAAGTTTGTTGAGTTATTTTTATTTATGTTAGGACAAGATTTTTTGTTTTTTTAGTTTAACATATCAATGTTCTAATTATTTTGTTATATATATCATTATAACATTATTATTATTTTTTATGTGTCACAAGGTGTATATGAGAATACAAGAGGAAATGGTTAAGATGTTGAATGAAGAGAGTTGGGATGATGTTAAACTCAACTATCTAGATTCAAGCTCTACAACAATAATGAAAAAACAAATCGTTGCATTCAAAAAGGTATGTTGATTTATTACATTAATATTATTCGTTTGTAGGTTAATTTATTTATATTTTATTAATTATAGCTATATAACTATATGTTTGTTTGTTTGTTTAATTAAATATGCCAAAGAAGAATGTAGATGGAGTACCTGAAACCTTCAAAAGTTTTATTAAAAAAAACAAGTTTGAAAGATAAATAAGGAGACGTATTCGAACTATTGAACTTGATGACACCCTTGATCACTACATTTGGAATGGGCTTGACATTGTTCATTATAAACCGATATTAGGTGATTGTGAACAAATTGCAGATATTGTTCCTAAAAAAGAATACTCCCTAATTATTGTATGTATCCCTCATGGTTATAACATCCAAAACATTGGATATGATACTGAACCTTATACTTACCAAGCTTTCAATAAAGTGGTTATGGGATTTATGGAATTCACAACATCACTATTTTGAAGATTTATGGTTTTTCATTTAGACACACAACAAGGATTAGTACAATCAATATTCAAAGGAAAAGAAAAGACAAGTATGCATCTTATTTGGTAAGATATTGAAATTGTATGGTTAGGGATTAAGATTACAAATCAATTTTTTTAATTCACAAGTTAATTGAATTCACACTATTTATGTTACAGGCACAAGCCTAATATTCATATCTTCAATAGAGAATCATTTACACGTGATATTGAGAGTATAAATCTTGCAACCTAGACAAAAGATAATTCTTTTAACTCTATTCTTGTCAATGTAAAGGATGGAGGGAAGCCAAGTAGTTTATTGGCTTACAATGTTGTGGTTAGAAAGCTTACATATGAGAAAAAGGATTTGAAAAGAGAGATGGTTAACATTTATCAAAAACCACAAGCATTAATTCATCATATTATAAATACATTTTCAAATGAATGAGATTGGGTTTTGGATTTGTTCTCGAGTTCAAGTAAGAATTATGATCTAACATTTATGAAATCATACTTCAATATTTATTATTTTTAATTTATGTCTTTTTACATTATTTAACTTAATTATTTATTTTGTATTTGGTGATTAGGTACAACACTAGCGTGTTGCTTACAGAAAGGAAGAAATTGCATAGCCATTGAAAATGACCCACTATAATGCGGTTTTATTCAACAAAGAGTTAATGCTATTCCTTCTCTTCCAGATGAAACACAAGAAGTTGGCTTGAGAAAAGGAGATTTTAATGAATCAAAGGTGGAAAAATGTCAAAGGAACTTCAAGTACCATTAGGAGCATTGATTGGAAAAGATCACTTTGGAGAACTTGTGGATAAGAAGATGATAATGTGTGTGTTGAGAATGATGAATTTGGGATATATGATATTGTTGATTAGTTTTAAGATGTCTTTGAAAATGATGCTCAACTTTGCAAATTTTTTATGAGCTATAACTGTAATATTTTGACTTTCATATTTTAAAATAAGAATGAATGTGTATCTATTGTTGTTTTATGATGAATTATTTTTATTATTTTCTTTTTACTTTTATTTGTATGTGAATCACTATACTAGAGAAAATAAAGAAAAATTATGTTTTATTATACCTAAACCTGTTCATTATTTGGGTTGGTTGTCATTGATGTCAACCCTTGAAGGAAAATCATCATCACCCTTAACACTATCAATGCCATTAAACTATTCTTTAACAATAATGTCTTCATCATCAACAACACCGTTATTAATGTCTCTAAAATATTTGCTTGGAGGAAAAATATCATCATCACCATTGGTGACTTTAAATTGCCCACCTTGAAAAAATTGTCCACCATCGACATAATCATCTTCAATACTTTTAAAATCCCCACTTGAGGGACATTATTCATCATCCTCATTAGTTCCTTGAAAATCCTCACTTTGAGGAAACTTTCCATCATCATCAATACCTTGCAAATCCTCACTTGGAGGAAAACCATAATCAACGTTGTTACCTTTAAATTCCCCACTTGGGAAAGAGTGTCCACCATTGACATAATCATTTTCACTGCTTTAAAAATCCCCACTTGAGGAAAATTCTTCATCATCCTCCTTAGTGCCTTGAAAATATTCACTTGAAGGAAAATCTTCATCACTACCTTGAAATTCCTCACTTGGAGGAAAATCATCATCATAAACATTGTTTCCTTCAAATTCCCCACTTGGGAAAGAGTGTCCACCATTGGCATAATCATCTTCACTAATTTTAAAATCCCCAATTGAGGGAAATTCTTCATCATCCTCGTTAGTTCCTTGAAAATCCTCACTTGGAGGAAAATATTCATCATCCTCATCAGTACCTTGAAAAACCTCACTTGGAGGAAAATCATCATCATCAACATTGTTTCCTTTAAATTCTTCACTTGGGAAAAAGTGTTCACCATTGGCATAATCATCATATTCATTACTTTTAAAATCCCCACTTGAGGGAAATTATTCACCATCTTCATTAGTTCCTTGAAAATCCTCACTTGGTGGAAAATATTCATCATTCTCATCAATACCTTGAAAATCCTCACTTGGATGAAAATCATCATCACCAACATTGTTTCCTTTAAATTCCCCACTCAGGAAAGTGTGTCCACCATTAGCATAATCATTTTCACTACTTTTAAAATCCCCACTTGAGGGAAATTCTTCGTCATCCTCATTAGTTCCTTGGAAATCCTCACTTGGAGGAAGATCTTCATCAGTACCTTGAAAATCCTCACTTGGAGGATAATTATGATCCCAATCATTTAAATTTTGATCAAAGTGGCCACTTTGACGTGTATTTTGATTATTTTCAATATTATTAAACCGTTCAACAGATTGATCACCATCATATTCCTTCTATTTATCATTGGTTTCTTCAGAGTTCTATGATTTAGGCCTTTCCTAATGAACATGATGAATAATATTGCTTGCACTATGATCAAACTTTTGACTAGATGAAAAATATGACACCTAATTTATATTACAGGTATTCCCATTAGTTTTTCTAGTCCCAAAAGAAGAGGTATGTGAACAATTTGTTGATGTCTCATAAATAAAAGTTTATTTATGTGATGAAGCCATCAATTCTCACTAAGAACATATAATGATACAAATTCTCACCCTCCCAATGAAAATATTATAACTTGCAGAATGATGATCCATATAATATTGGGTATATATGTACATTGTCTTCTTTTTTATTTATCCCACATTTGTTACACTTAACAATAATTTATATCATCTTTGTTATATATACACAGTCTTGTTTTTTTCTTTTTACAATGCATTAAATATTGGGCAGCATTCGTTAAATAGTTTAGCATTTCATAGATTAGTTGATTTTTAAATTCTTACCATTTATCAAAAACAAATTTATAAGATCATCTTTCAATCACATGAGATTTTTTCATGCAAAAATTATAAAAAACCCTAAATTTTTTTAGATGTTTTCTAATTTTTTCTAAATAAATCACAACTTTAAAAAAAATTAGACCCTTTTCAAAGAAATTTCAACAAAATTCTTAGGATTTTTCGAAAAAAAAAAAAGGAAAAAAAAAAAAAATTTGGGTATACTTTTTATAAAAATTTTACAGTTTTTATTGTTTTTGATAAAGTTTTTTATGGTTTTGGACCATGGTGGTTAGTGGGCGGGATTCCCCTCCATGTGGGATTGTGACTTGGCCTATGAGGGTGCTCGGAGAAATGCTCAACATCACCCCAGTCCTTGTGGCCAATCCCTGGGCAACATCGCCCCGACCCCCCCACCCACCATGCAACTAAGTCATGGTTTTTCCCAGGGCTTGGTCTCAGGGGGGCTGGGGTGATTCCCAACATTGCCCCAGCCACCATAGGTCAAGGTTTGGTCCTGAAATTGCCCTAATAACCCCATGGGACAATTTTTTATTTTTATTTTTTTTTAAGTTTAATTTTTATGGTCTATGTTTTTATTTAAATTTAATATAATGTAAACATTTCCCTGACCTGATTTATATTTTTATTTTTTGATAAAGGAAAAATGATAGGGAAGAAAATATATGTGAATGTATTTGGATCACGACCTGCAAAACTGGCATCCAAAATTGCAACTAGAACCTCCATGAATGCTATACAACAAATTGATAGCACATTCATTAAAGGTCTGACACTGAGCTGTCAAGGGAAATGAAGAATGTTAGAGAGTGGAAATCCGTGGAAGGTGAAAACAAACTAGAATATTCTTGGTTTGTTAAAGACAAACAAGAAAACAATGGAGAACATCTATATTGGTATTGTGCCTAGTTTGAACATGTGCAAGTAATTTATCAACCACTTGGGTTGCTATGAGATATATATGTTTGGTTCCAAACACAGATATTGTTTATGCACTCGTGAAACAAGACAAGACTTATATCAAGATTATATATTGATTGAAAATGAACAATTATAACAGGGATGAATGTTTTACATAATTGTGTGCATCTATCGTTGAAGATGTTAACAAGGATAATGTAAGTTTGTTTATTTTTATTTTTGTATCCTGTATTATTTTTAGTATCATATTAATTTTTAAAGTTTATTTAACACATAAATGTTGTATTTTTACAAGATTTTGTTGAACAACTTTCACATATGTTAGTGGGGATTTACTCTACAAAGAAAAATATCATGTAATTCATTAATGCCTTTCATATCGATAAGGCACAAGAAGGAAGGAAAAAGAAACAAAAAGTAACAGAGGTTGAAGCTGCAAGAGTAGACAAACAAGAACATGAAAGAACAAAGAAAAGTCTTCATTCCAGAAATCCTAAAAATGTTACATTTGAAGATGAGAAAACTCCAAATTAATATTTTGTTGATATTATCCCCAACCAGGTTATCACTCCTTCTCGCAAGAAGAATAAACAAGAGAAACATAAAAGAGAGATGGTTGGGGATGATTACATTTCTATGGATTATGAATAAATCATTTAACTACATGAAACCCATTTAAATCATAAGAGGAATAAATAAAATGTTATGGATGAAGAAGAATCCATCATTATATTTGAATATTATAATCAAAGTCCTAAAGGTAGCAGAGAAATAATAACACCAGGTGTTGATCTAGAAGATGGTATTATGAAAGAAACACAAAAAGTCATTCAAAATAGATTGAGGACAATTAACTTAGTTGATGATGGCCATACAGTTCGGTTGAATGTGAAGCAGCTTTATAAACCCATAGAAGGGAAAGAAAAAAAATTAGAAAACCACATCACTTGCATATTCACAATTTGAAAGCATTGATTAGGTACAATCCATATGTACATGTGGTTGGCTACCTAGTTCTTGTTGACCCAATGGAAGTTCCTCTCAAGGATGAATTTGATAGATCAAAATGTTTTGACTACAAATATTATGTGATTGGAGGAAATCATTTTGCAGAGGATAGAAGAGAATTGATGCAAGAATATCCTAATAACCCTATTTTTGAGACAGTCAAATGCATAGTCTGTGTTGGTTTAACATATTTAGAAGCAAAGTTATTTCCATGGAATCATAACAAAAATAATGAGTACAATATGTTCATGACTTTCATTCAAAGGGTGAGATTTATCCATAATGAATTTTCAAAAATATTTTGTGGGGAGAGATCAAATGTTGATGCAAAGTTTTAGAAGGATTGTTGTATGGAAATAGTCTTCCCAGTTGATAATGAAAATGCAAAAGAAAAAAATGAAAAGGAAGTGACGTATTCAAAGTTGTGGATAGTTATTTTCAATTGGTATTTAGAATTGGATAGGTATTGGATTTGATAGATTATATCTTCAACCTATGGGAAAATATTGGTATAAAAAATTAGAGAGTTAAGGAGGTTAAACCCTTAATATGTAGCACAAGTAAGATAGGTCATGAAATCAAGAATTTACTAGAATATATGACTATAACACCTTGGAGAATGATACAAGGAGTGAAGGATGAAAATATTATCATAGTTATATTATCACGTGTAAGTTTGGGTGAATTTTCAATGGAAGAAATGTATGATGAATTTAAATAGTAAGTTTGTTGAGTTATATTTATTTATGTTAGGACAAGATTTTTTGTTTTTTTAGTTTAACATATCAATGTTCTAATTATTTTGTTATATATATCATTATAACATTATTATTATTTTTTGTGTGTCACAAGGTGTATATGAGAATACAAGAGAAAAGGGTTGAGATGTTGAATAAAGAGAGTTGGGATGATGTTAAACTCAACTATCCAGATTCAAGCTCTACAACAATAATGAAAAAACAAATTGTTGCATTCAAAAAGGTATGTTGATTTATTACATTCATATTATTTGTTTGTAGGTTAATTTATTTATATTTTATTAATTATAGATATATAACTATATGTTTGTTTGTTTAATTATTGATGCCAAAGAAGAATGTAGATGGAGTACCTGAAACCTTCAAAAGTTTTATTAAAAAAGACAAGTTTGAAAGAGAAATAAGGAGACGTATTCGAACTATTGAACTTGATGACACCCTTGATCACTACATTTGGAATGGGCTTGACACTGTTCATTATAAACTGATATTAGGTGATTGTGAACAAATTGCAGATATTGTTCCGAAAAAAGAATACTCCCTAATTATTGTAGATATCCCTCATGGTTATAGTATCCAAAACATTGGATATGATATTGAACCTTATACTTACCAAGCTTTCAATAAAGTGGTTATGGGATTTATGGAATTCAAAACATCACCATTTTGAAGATTTATGGTTTTTCATTTAGACACACAACAAGGATTAGTACAATCAATATTCAAGGGAAAAGTAAAGACAAGTATGCATCTTATTTGGTAAGATATTGAAATTGTATGGTTAGCGATTAAAATTACAAATCATTTTTTTTAATTCACAAGTTAATTGAATTCACACTATTTATGTTACAGGCACAAGCCTAATATTCATATCTCCAATAGAGAACCATTTACACGTGATATTGAGAGTATACATCTTGCAACCTAGACAAAATATGATTCTTTTAATTCTATTCTTGTCACTGTAAAGGATAGAGGGAAGCCAAGTAGTTTATTGGTTTACAATGTTCTGGTTAGAAAGCTTACATATGAGAAAAAGGATTTGAAAAGAGGGATGGTTAAAATTTATCAAAAAAAAAAGCATTAATTCATCATATTATAGATACATTTTCAAATGAATGAGATTGGGTTTTGGATTTGTTCTCGGGTTCAAGTAAGAATTATGATCTAACATTTATGAAATCATACTTCAATTTTTATTATTTTTAATTCATGTCTTTTTACATTATTTAACTTAATTATTTATTTTGTATTTGGTGATTAGGTACAACACTAGCGTGTTGCTTACAGAAAGGAAGAAATTGCATAGCCATTGAAAATGACCCACTACAATGTGGTTTTATTCAGCAAAGAATTAATTCTATTCCATCTCTTTCAGATGAAACACAAGAAGTTGGCTTGAGGAAAGGATATTTTAATGAATCAAAGGTGGAAAAATGTCAAAGGAACTTCAAGTACCATTAGGAGCATTGATTGGAAAGGATCACTTTGGAGAACTTGCGGATAAGAAGATGATAATGTGTCTGTTGAGAATGATGAATTTGGGATATATGATATTGTTGATTAGTTTTAGGATGTCTTTGAAAATGATGCTCAACTTTGCAAAATTTTTATGAGCTATAACTGTAATATTTTGACTTTCATATTTTAAAATAAGAATGAATGTGTATCTATTGTTGTTTTATGATGAATCTTTTTTATTATTTTCTTTTTACTTTTATTTGTATGTGAGTCACTATACTATATAAAATAAAGAAAATTTATGTTTTATTATACCTAAACCTNGTTTGTAGGTTAATTTATTTATATTTTATTAATTATAGATATATAACTATATGTTTGTTTGTTTAATTATTGATGCCAAAGAAGAATGTAGATGGAGTACCTGAAACCTTCAAAAGTTTTATTAAAAAAGACAAGTTTGAAAGAGAAATAAGGAGACGTATTCGAACTATTGAACTTGATGACACCCTTGATCACTACATTTGGAATGGGCTTGACACTGTTCATTATAAACTGATATTAGGTGATTGTGAACAAATTGCAGATATTGTTCCGAAAAAAGAATACTCCCTAATTATTGTAGATATCCCTCATGGTTATAGTATCCAAAACATTGGATATGATATTGAACCTTATACTTACCAAGCTTTCAATAAAGTGGTTATGGGATTTATGGAATTCAAAACATCACCATTTTGAAGATTTATGGTTTTTCATTTAGACACACAACAAGGATTAGTACAATCAATATTCAAGGGAAAAGTAAAGACAAGTATGCATCTTATTTGGTAAGATATTGAAATTGTATGGTTAGCGATTAAAATTACAAATCATTTTTTTTAATTCACAAGTTAATTGAATTCACACTATTTATGTTACAGGCACAAGCCTAATATTCATATCTCCAATAGAGAACCATTTACACGTGATATTGAGAGTATACATCTTGCAACCTAGACAAAATATGATTCTTTTAATTCTATTCTTGTCACTGTAAAGGATAGAGGGAAGCCAAGTAGTTTATTGGTTTACAATGTTCTGGTTAGAAAGCTTACATATGAGAAAAAGGATTTGAAAAGAGGGATGGTTAAAATTTATCAAAAAAAAAAGCATTAATTCATCATATTATAGATACATTTTCAAATGAATGAGATTGGGTTTTGGATTTGTTCTCGGGTTCAAGTAAGAATTATGATCTAACATTTATGAAATCATACTTCAATTTTTATTATTTTTAATTCATGTCTTTTTACATTATTTAACTTAATTATTTATTTTGTATTTGGTGATTAGGTACAACACTAGCGTGTTGCTTACAGAAAGGAAGAAATTGCATAGCCATTGAAAATGACCCACTACAATGTGGTTTTATTCAGCAAAGAATTAATTCTATTCCATCTCTTTCAGATGAAACACAAGAAGTTGGCTTGAGGAAAGGATATTTTAATGAATCAAAGGTGGAAAAATGTCAAAGGAACTTCAAGTACCATTAGGAGCATTGATTGGAAAGGATCACTTTGGAGAACTTGCGGATAAGAAGATGATAATGTGTCTGTTGAGAATGATGAATTTGGGATATATGATATTGTTGATTAGTTTTAGGATGTCTTTGAAAATGATGCTCAACTTTGCAAAATTTTTATGAGCTATAACTGTAATATTTTGACTTTCATATTTTAAAATAAGAATGAATGTGTATCTATTGTTGTTTTATGATGAATCTTTTTTATTATTTTCTTTTTACTTTTATTTGTATGTGAGTCACTATACTATATAAAATAAAGAAAATTTATGTTTTATTATACCTAAACCTGTTCATTATTTAGGTTGGTTGTCATTGATGTCAATCCTTGAGGAAAGTCCAGTAGCGAATTCTGATAGCACAAAGGTTTGGGTAATTGACCCAAGTTTGTTTTATGTATAATGGTATGAGTTTTAATATATTTCAAGGTAATACTATTCTAGATGGATAGTACATGTCATGACATTTCTAGTGGTATGTGGAACATCACATAACTCCTCATGGTTAGAGAGTTATGGCCATGTGAAGTTGAAGAACCCTCATGAGTCATCTAGAAGCCCCAAAAGGTCAAAGTAGTCAAAGTGGTTGAAAAGAAGAAATTATTTAAATAATAAAGTTAATGGAGAACTTATTAATTGTGGAAATTGGTCAAGTTAAGTGGACAAGTGGTTAAAAGTGGGATAGCTCTAAAATAAGGAAAGTGGGTTAAGATGGTTAGAAGGTAACCCCTTGTTGGTTAAGACTCTCCTATATATTGTCTCAAGTTAACGACCCAGAGTTCATGTCTGTTTGGGTTTCCAAAAAAGCCTCTAAAACTATTGGCCCTCCTGGTAAACCAAAAGGCAACACAACACATAGAATGCACTGCACAGTCTCACCCGAGATAGATTTAATGGGTGTCTATAATGATCATGTGTTTGCAGCCTAGGATTGAGTACGAGATATGAGAACTGTATATTGAACCACTATTATAACTTGTAAACACAATATACTTTCATTTGTAAATGAATAGGGAAATATAGCAACTTATTCATTAAACATAACAATAACTACTGAAGACAATAAAGATATGCATGCATTCATCACATAACACAGATTTTACCATGGTTCACCCCCTCCTGGGCTACATTGACAAAGATCTAGATCTTGGCTCTTTTATTATAGTATTTCCTCATATGCAGCACCACGCACGTTACAATTCTTCTTAGTTGGGTAATATCTATATGAGGTAGGCTAGATGACACCAAGCTCCTTAGCCTATGATATAACCCTCAAGATCTTCCCTCCCTAGTCCTCTCCAGCTCAACAACTTACAAAATTAGTTCATACAACAAAATATTACATGTCGCAACAACTCATAGATAACTAGCTAAACTCGATAATACTCTGAACAACAACCACAACCATGATACCTAGGTATCTATATTTATATGTTTCTAGCTCTTCAGCCATTACAATTTGCTGCAAAAAACCTAACCCTAACGTCGTTAGGTCTTCCCTGCATGCACGTGTGTTGCTCTTCCCTCCAACTGTCTCTTTCCTTGTGCATGTTTTCTTTCCCAAAAATTGTCTTTATTTCTGCTTTGGCCTGCTTCCAACAGGCCCCCAACACTGACATGTGGCTCGTCCCAAGCCACCTAACACAAATCTTTGATCTCCCTGGTGACCGCCTGGAACTTCTCCTTGAGCTCTGCTACCTGTGTATGCACCTACGCAGTCTTCTCCTTGAGCGTTTCCACTATCTGGACTGAAATTTCGTCACTGACCAATTTTGCGCGCTCTACTTGGGTTTGTGCTATATGTGTCTTGGTTTCCTCTTCCCGTGCCAGGATTTCTACTACCCTCTCTTGAAATGATTCCATTTGAGCCTAACGTTCCTTCTTCTGTGTTTGCACAATGTTGAGTTCCACCTGCAGTTTCTTCATGTCCTGCGCCCCTTTGATGTGCTCCGTGATTTGAAAATGATTTTGAACTTAGGAATTTTTTTATGAGCTATAACTGTAATATTTTGAATTTTATATTTTAAAATAAGAATGAATATGTATATATTGTTGTTTTATGATGAATCTTTTTCATTGTTTTCTTTTTACTTTTATTTGTATGTGAATCACTATACTAGAGAAAATAAAGAAAATTTATGTTTTATTATACCTAAACCTATTCATTATTTGGGATGGTTTTCATTGATGTCAACCCATGAGGAAAGTTCGGTAGCGAATTCCAATAGCACAAAGGTTTGGGTAATTGACCCAAGTTTTTTTTTATGTATAATGGTATGCGTTTCAATATATTTGAAGGTAAGACTATTCTATATGGATAGTACATGTCATTCCATTTCTGGTGGTATGTTGAACGTCACATAACTCCTCATGGTTAGAGAGTTATGGCCATGTGAAGTTGAATAACCCTCATGAGTCATCTAGAATCCCCAAAAGGTCAAAGTAGTCAAAGTGGTTGAAAAGAAGAAATTGTTTAAATAATAAAGTGAAGTGATGAGTGTACTATAAGTTAAAGTAGATGCAAAAAAATATATTTAAATAACAAAGTTAATGGAGAACTTATTAATTGTGGAAAGTGGTCAAGTTAAGTGGACAAGTGGTTAGAAGTGGGTTAGCCCTAAAATAAGGAAAGTGGGTTAAGATGGTTAGAAGGTAACCCCTTGTTGGTTAAGACTCTCCTATATATTATCTAAGGTTAAATACCCAGGGTTCATGTTTGTTCGGGTTTCCAACAAAGCCTCTAAAACTATTGGCCCTCCTGGTAAACCAGGAGGCAACACAATGCACAGAATGCTTTGTGCAGTCTCACCCAAGATAGCTTTAATGGGTGGTTGTAATACTCATGTGTTTGCAGCCTAGGATTGAGTGTGAGATATGAGAACTGTATATTGAACCACTATTATAACTTGTAAACACAATATATTGTCATTTGTGAATGCATAGGGAAATATAACAAGTTATTCATTAAACATAACAATAACTATTGAAGAAAATAAAGATATGCATGCATTCATCACATAACACAAATGTTACCGTGGTTCACCCCCTCCTGGGCTACATCCACAAAGATCTTGATCTTGGCTCTTTTATTATAGTATTTCTGCATCTGCAGCACCGCACACGTTACAATTCTTCTCAGTTGGGTAAGATCTATATGAGGCAGACTAGATTGCACCAGGCTCCTCAGCCTGCAATATAACCCTAAATATATTCCCTCCCCAGTCCTCTCCAGCTCAACAACTTACAAAATTAGGTCATACAAAAAAATAGTACATATCGCAATAGCTCATAGATAACTAGCTAAACTCAATAATACTCTGAACAACAACCACAACCATGATACCTCAGTATCTATATTTATATGTTTCTGGATATTCAACCATTATAATATGTTGCAAAAATACTAACCCTAACGTCATTAAGTATTTCCTACATGCATGCATGTTGCTCTTCCCTCGATCTATCGCTTTCCTCATGCATGCTTTCTTTCCCAAAAATTATCTTTATTTCCTTTTTAGCATGCTTCCAACAGGCCCCTAACACTGACATCTGGCTCATCTCGAGCCACCTAACACAAATCTTCGATCTCCCTGACTTGGAACTTCTCCTTGAGCTCTACTGCCTGTGTCTGGGCCTGCACAGTCTTCTCCTTGAGTGTGTCCACTATCTGGACTGAAATTTCTTCACTGACCAATTCCGTACACTCTTCTTGGGTCTGTGCTATATGTCTCTTGGCTTCATCTACCTGTGCTAGGACTTCTGCTACCCGCTCTTGAAATAGTTCCATTTGAGCCTGACGTTCCTTCTTCTGTGTCTTTGCAATGGTGAGTTCTGCCTTCAGTTTCATCATGTCCTGTTCTCCTTTGATGCGCTCTGTGATGGACATTGTCTTCTGCCTCTACTTGACATCTTGGATAGCTGCGCTTATCCTTTCTTCTTCCTTGTCCCACTTATGGACTTTCTGATCCTCTTCTAACTTTGTCCAAAGTTGTGCTGCTTTATCAAACAAGTCCGCTGTTGTGCTGACATGTTTCTCTATCTCCTGCAGTTGCGTTGTTACCTCCTACTTCCTTTTCTCCTTTACTATTGGTGGTGTGGTTGGTGTGAGCCGCTCTCAAAGATGCTTGATCTCCTTCTAATATTGATTGATTTCCTACACAATCTGATCAATCGTTTCAACTACTGTGATATCCTCCTTTTTCTCAATGTTTAGAATTTTTTCATATGTTCTTGCCACTTTTTGCTCCAATCTATTCCTGCGCTCCCTTTCCTCTTGAGTCTTGAACTTATCCTACTTGTATATTATTTCCAGTGCATCCACTTCTGTGTTTCCTACTGCAATTCGGCTAATTTTGTGCATGCATGAGACTATACCTCATGGGTAACGCTAACCTGTAGCTTGTGTAGAGATTTGGATGGTATCCGTGGCAATACCGATTGCATTTGGGCTAAGTCCTTTAGGGGTGTCTACCCCACAATCTCATCCATGCGCAACATACTAGGTGTGATGTGGAATGTTGTGCTTTTCTACGGTATTATATGAAGTGTATCGCACTCGCTTTCTTCTAACATTTCCTCTATTTGCGGCACTAATGGGCATGTTCCCATGTTGTTGTCTATTGTGTGTACTTCCCCGATTTGTTTGAGGAACTGCCGCATGTCTACCAACTCCTCTTGAATCTTGTCCTTGTGGTGCACAACATTGTCAAAATCCTCGGATAGACAATCCTGGACCATTCAGGCTATCATTTCTCGATCATCCTCCATGATCGTATATTCTTGAGGTGTCCTTTGCACCTTCATATTCTTGTGTGGGCCTCCTATCTGTGTGGTTGGCCTCCTATCCCCACCTGGTTCCTGTGAGTTGGGACTTGGTGTAACCCCCTTCCCTGCTTCAGCCTGTTTCTGTTGCACTTGAGCCAACTACATAGTGTTCCTTTTCCCCTTCTAGGTCCCTATCTTGCCTACCCCTTCGTTTGTCTACTTTGTATTTTTCTAGCCTGTCCTCCATTTCTTAGGCACTGGGACTTCTTGAGGCTGTGTTTCTCCCTGTGCTGCCTCTTCTTTCATTGTCCTTTATGGCAAGTCTTGGTTGAGGACTGGAATATTGCATTCATATTCCCAGTCTTTGATCACCATGTTGTTGTCGCCCTCTATGATACAACATCTCATTTGTAGCCACTACTTATCTGGGTCCTTTTGTGCCTGTATTCACATCATGTGTTGCGTGGCCTTGAAGTTGGCGGTGTCCCGATACCACGCGACAACCTTTGGTGTTATTCTCCACATGTTGTTGATGACCTCCTACAAATCACGTAGGTATCCTTCAAATATGAACCCGTTCATCCTTTTGTGCTTGGCATCCGACGTGGCTTTCAACAATAAATACCTCGCTCCTTGATTAGGTTTGGGTCTTGTAACGAAAGTTACATATCTTGGTTCCCTCTATCCCATAAAGGCTATTAACATGATTAGCCATGAATAGTGAAACTTTGTTCCTAGATCCCACGCATCCTTGTAGTCATCCAGGAACAAGTTCAAGAGATAGGGTGCCTATCTCATCGTGGTGCCCACGACACACTGGGCTACAACTGTGACAAGCCCAGCTAAAACTTCCTCCTTGCGACATTTGCTTAGCATCTTACAGGCTAATATTTTTGTGCCCATTTGTGTTGCGACATCGTTGATCCTCTTGATAATGATTCCTTGTGTCCCCTGTCGGTACTATACTTCTACTTCATCTCTTCTGCTAGGGATTTCTCCTTGGATTTGTCATCAAGAAACTGTGTAGGATCCATGCCCCGAGATGGAAACCCTGTTATGTTCATAATAATCCCTACATCTATCGAAATGAGCTTGTACTAACATATGTCCCCGCCAGGTGTGACTGCCAATATTTATTTGACGCAACCACTTGCGTACTGTCCTCTACCAAAATGTGGTAGATCTAGCAGACCTAAAATCCTTGTTTTCTCCAATCTTGTTGCCCATTGGAGTGGCTAATCAAATGGTTCTCCAACCAGATTTATGCCCATAGTCTCTAAGTATACTCTCTTTGCAAATTTCAGAAACTTGTCTTTGTCTGCTACATCATGGTCTGAGTGTTTTAACTTGTCAATCTTCCCTAGCAAGCCTAATTCCACCCATACCCCATCTGGTATACGCGGTAGAACGAGGCTTGTGGCAGGTTGCTTGTGAGGTGACCTAGGTACTTGTTGCTTATCTTTCTTCGGCGGTGGCTGGCTCGAGGTTCTAGCGGCTCCCATCTGTACTTCAGAATACCATTCTAGCCAGCTTGTGACATATTCTATTGTTCCTTCTAGTGGGTGGTCTGACACAGTGGTTTGAGACTAGTCTGGCTTGACCGCTACTTCATGATTCATCATCGTTCCATTGAATCTCGGAGCTACTTCGATGTTCTCTGGTTGCACCTCCTTCATGGTTTCTACGTACTGGTTTTGTTCCTCTTATACCTCAGCTGGTCTATCTATATTCATGTCTTTTGGTGTTGGTTGTTGAGTTTCTTCCACTACAGGTGTGGGGTTCACCAGTGTTTTGTCTGGTGATGGGATTTCATCAATATTGACGATATTCGTCGGTTGTTGTTCGCCTTCTTCCAATTATACCCATGATCTGGTTCAAACTCTAGGTTGTCTGGAAGTCTGGCTTGCTTCTTTTTGCCTTGGTGGTGCCATGGTGGTGAATGATGAATATTTGCTGAGTTTGAATGGTCTTTGTGACCTCTGTGAACTCGCTTTGTTCTCCTTAGCCTCTATCGCTCTATGTTTGTTCTTTCACAAATGGAATCTTTTCTCCCACGTACGTGTGTTGTATGGGATTTGCATGAAGCTTGTCGAGAACACTACCTTAATTGTGGGTTTAATGCACCTTCGACGCTTTCATACTTGCCATTACTCTGCCTTGTTGACTCTAGTTGGCGTGATTAATGTGGTGTCCCATCGATCCTTTCTGGCATTCAATTCCACCTAACTCCATCATTTCGTATTTCTTTTGTTGTCTTTCCTTTTCCTGCTTGTTTCCCCTTTTCTGTGGTCATTGTCTTTCTCCTTGCCAAGTTTGTATTCCTAAGTGTGTGTGCTCTTTCTTCTTTTGACACACTTTTCCTCTTGTTGGTACTGTTTAAAATTTTGTATATATATATATATATATATATTCACTGCACGGTGGGTGGTCGGTTGTCCTTGTACAACTTCAATCGGCTCCCATTGATCATCCCTCTGAGTTATGCTCCTAATAATTCTCTCAACTGTACAACTCCTCCATCTGTGATAGATTTTACTTCGTGCGGTCCTAGCTAATGCATTTTGAGCTTTCCTGGGTGCTAAAGCGATTTGTTGTCTATTGGCATAAGGGAAAACCCAGGGTTCAACGCGATAACAACGCACCAACAAAGCCCTAGCTACTGGCCCTTTCGGCAACACCTGCGAAGCAAATGCAGTCTCACCCAAAGTAGCTATGAGGGGGTTGCAGGGCAGGGATGTCTACAACCAAGGGAATATCAAGTGGATCCAGTAGAACAACAAATCACTACACATCTAACCCTTATCAAGCTAGATCTACTCTGCACAGTTATAGATCTGATCTAACATAGTAATGCAATTAACAATATAAAAGCACCAGAGATCAAAGTATTAATCACACACACAACATAAGATATATGTGGTTCACCCTCTCTCTAGGGCTACGCCCATAGAACTATCCTTATGATTTATTAAGGTAAAGCATATAGTTCTTGTCTACGCTCTCAACCAACAAATCTTCTTTCTTTCTCTCTTTCTCTCCCCTTCCTACGCACCCAGCTGCAGGATCTGACCTTCGCACACATCTAAAGATCTTACAATACCAGAAGGCTCTCTCTCTCAGCACTTCTTTCTAACACTACAATACTCTCTCGTAACACAATAGAGCTATATCTACAACAATATTGTACCAACTTGTACCAACTCAACCTAGGTCCTTTTGACCTTTATTTATACATTGCAATATCTCATTGACAACCTTAGGCTGAAATCTAAGTGCCAAAACCCTAGATACCAAAACCCTAGGTGTCTAAAACCTTAGGTCAACTTGACCCTCTTTTTCTGAGCTTCGTCAACCTGTCTTTCCTTCCTTCTCGCGCGGTTATCCAAAGCATCCAACGGTGGATTTTTCTTCTTTCTGAGTTGTCCTTGATCCATCTTCCTTACTTATCTATCATCCTCAATCTCCTCATCCAAAGGCTTGATTTTCCACACTTTGTTCCATCTTTTCTTCTCTTTTGCTCACTTTGACCCAGTGACAGTCAATGTGTCTCTCGCAAAGCTCACTTTTTACCTTTCTTCCTTGTTCTTCACTTCCTTCCATAACCAAGGGCCAACAGGCCCCCAACACTCACCTGTGACTCATCCCAAGGCACTGTAGATACGATTCCTCTAATTTTCTTCATCCTTAGACTGCGCAATGCAGCCTTTGCTCTTTGCTTTATTCCTCTATCCCATCCTTGTGTAGACTGTCTTTTCTATGTCTGGTACCTAGTTTCAACTACACCTCATACCTGGACCTATTTTCTCATGCTTTTACTGAGAGATGCAAGGAAGTTGGTTGTCATAGTACAACTTCAGCCGAGTCCCATTCACCAATCCTTCCTTCGACTCTCCATTCAATGTCTTCAACTACAAAACTCCTCCTTCTGTCATATAGGCAATCTCATATGGTCCGAGCCAATGCGTTCTGAAATTCCCAGGGTGTTTCAGGAATTTACTGTCATAAACCAGTACTAAGTCACCTTGTTTGAATTCCTTCTTTTTGATGTGCCTGTCGTGGTAGGCCTTCTCTTGTTCCTTCTGAACCTGCTGATGGAATCCTGCAATGAATTTGTCTTCTTCCAGTTCAACCAACTATGCAAGACTCTTGCAAACAACGCCAGTATCATCCATGTCTATAAATGCAGCAATCCTTAAGCTTGGTACCGGGTATTCCATTAGGACAATGACTCCAAGACCATAAACCAACTTGAAAGGGGTCTGCATTGTTAATTTCTTTCAAGTGGTTCTATAAGCCCATAGTATTGTAGGTACTCTTAAATCCCCGTCATCCCTATTCACACTGCAAATCTTTGTTAATGTTGTCTCCAATATTTTGTTGAATGCTTCAACTGTCCCATTTTCTTGTGGATGGTACAGTGTACTCTTCTGATGGTGGACTGCAAATTCTTCAGTCAGGGCTTCAACTGTCTTATTGATGAAGTGTGTTCCTTGATCACTCATAAGGATCTTGGGGCATCCAAACCTAGTTATTATGTCATTAAATATAAACCGCGTAGTTGTAGTTGCACTACAGTCCTTGACTGCTCTGGTTTTGGCCCATCTGGTTAAGTATTTGGTCGCAGTAATGATATACCTTACTCCTGTGCATGTTCCTAGTGGGTTTATAGGTCCCATGAAGTTGATGGCCTGTTTTTCAAATGCTTGTAGGGTCATCTACAGTGCTAATGGCATTTCATCTCTTCTGGATGGTTTCGCAACTCTCTGACATACATCGCAGGCTCTAGCATAATCTTTATCATCTCTGTGTAAGGTAGGCCACCAAAGGCCACCTCGCAGAACCTTCTATGTAGTTACTTTTCCTGCATAATTTCCTCCTGCAATTCCCTCATGAGCTTCTGTGAGGATCAATGGTCTCTCTGTCTCCATAATGCATCTTCTTAGTATCTCATTAGGTCCTATCTTGTATAGATGACTATTTATTAGTGAAAAATCTACAGTGCACACTACTAGTTGTTTCTTCTAGGGAATTGTGTACTTACTAGGTGTCATTCATGTTGATAGGAACTAGACTATGAGGGAATTGTGTACTTACTAGGTGTCATTCATGTTGATAGGAACTAGACTATGTCTGTGAAGTGATCATCGATCTTTCTAATGGTGAGCAGTTGTGCATTCGATAGTGTATCCTCCAAACTGGTGGGTTCTTCGCCATGTTCCATTCTTGACAAGTGGTTAGGGCCCTTGTTCATTCTTCTTGGCTTAACGATGATCTCAAAATCGTATTCTTGAAACAGTGGGAGCCATCTGCATATTCTCCCCCCCAACACTGGCTTGTTGACTAGGTACTTCAACATGGAGTGATCTGTGAACATTTTAAAGTGTCCTCCCAACAAGTAGTGGCAGAATTTTTGCAGTGCATACACCATGGCTAATCCTTCTCTCTCTGTAGTGGTGTAGTTAATCTCAGTTGTAGATAGCTTCCTGCTAGCAAAAGCTAACAAGTGGTCAATATCCCCTTCCCTAGGTTGTGCCAGTACTTCTCCTAATGCAATAGAAGATGCATCGACATGCACATGAAATTCTTTGGTCCAATCTAGAAAAACTAGAATGGGCGTAGTGACCATCCTCTGTTTCAGGGTGTCAAAGCTCTGCTGGCATTTGTCTATCCAACCAAACTGGAAGTCCTTCTTCCAAAGCTTCTCCATCGGCGCTATGATTTGGGAATAACCTTTAATGAATTTCCTGTAATAGCTAGTATGACCTAGTGCAGTGTGCAGATATTTGACTGAAGTAGGAGGTGGAAAATCAACTATAATTGTGATTTTATATGGATAAACCAGCAATCCCTTCTTGCATACAATATGGCCTAATAGTACTCCAAATGGTGAGAAGAATATGCACTTATTTAGATTTAAAGCAATTTGACATTGCCTGCATTTATACAACATTAGCCTTAGACATTCAATGTGATTTTTCAACAAGATAAACACAATCCAGTTATCAAAATAGGCTTCTAAACATTTATGCAAAAATTCTTTGAATGCTTCAACCACCGCCCTGGAAAAGAGGGTTGGGGCATTCTTCAGTCCGAATGGCATTACTGTATATTGGTATGATCCCCCTTTAATGAAAAACATGGTCTTGTGTTGGTCCTCCTTGGCAATCTGGATCTGATGGTATCCTGAAAAGCCATATGTAAAAGAATATACCTCCTTTCCTCTGATGTTATCTAATACTTCATCAATATATGGTGTAGGGAAAGGGTCATGCAAACAGACATCATTCAACTTCCTGAGGTCCACACATATCCTGATTTCTCCTGTCTTCTTGTCTTGTACCACCATAGGGCTGATCCACTCCGACTCTTCGACAGGTTCAATAATCCCTGCTTCCAGCATTCTGTCGAGCTCAATCTTCACTTTTTCCTTGTATTTAGGGTTCAATCTGTAGGGTCTTTGCTTGACTGGATTTGCATTTGGTTTCAAAGGTATTCTCATCTCTCCCATAGGTCCTTTGATAACCTTCATATTAGTGAACTTGGTTGGAAACAAGTCCTGATATCCGTGCAACAATTCTGTAATCTTGTCAATGGTAGCAACATCCCAATAATCTCCGACATTGGCAAGCTTCGGTGTCTCCTCTGTTCCAATGTTGAATTTTTTAATCTTGATTGGCTGACCAATAAATGGTAGCTCAACTCCTGGTCCCTCCACATATCTTTGGCCTTCTATTTCAGTGATGTTTACCTTCCTGGGATCATCATCATCATCGACATTGATGTTATAGCAACTATGTAGTTTATGGAGAGGTGCAACCCATTCATCTTCTTCTTGTTCCATAGGGAGGCTAGATGCCTCCTTGAATACCTTTTGTCTCACAATTTGTAATGATTGATCTACTGAAAGATATTCACTTTCAAATAAAAATGTGGTTACAAAATTTTGAGTCATACCTTCCCAATCTATAGTGACAAGGCACAACTTTGCTTGAAGGTACCAGTTGATAGGGGTCGTGTCTAGCGTGTTAATGAATCTGTGCACCCATTGTTCTCAAGGAATTTCACTACAGGCTTCTTCACAACTTCGCACATTGTCCTTTGGGAAACTTTGACCAATATACCTTACTTTGCAACTTACTGCATAGGATTAGAATCAGTTTGTCATCAAGGTTCGACATTGTGTCCATTCTTTGATAATTCTTTTATGTGTCCCCCACCATATTGATGGTGTGGCTTTCATGGCCTCGTCCATTGCCAATAATCATTGTTTTGGTGGTACACTTGTTTTAAAATCTGATAGGAAAGTTTCTAAGGGGTTCAAGCCATCAAATGTGGTTAGATTACTCACTGTTGTGTCGATCCAATGAACTTCTCTGGTTAATCTAGCACATCTTCTGGTAGATACTTCATGCATCTGGTTCTACTAGTTCTCTAGTGCTTATTCTGAATCTGATGAACATGTGCTGTCACTTTTCCAGGTCAGATTCCCATTAGCTGTAGGGTTGATGTAATCCTATTGTCTTGTTGTTAGTTTGTAGATGTTTTCCAGTTCATATGCATGGTCTTCTTCTCTGATGGGATCTGTATATCGCTGACCCTCATCCATATCTAAGGGTTCCATGACCCTAAGGCCATCTCTTTCAAATTTCATACGTATTTTCTTTAATTCAACAATAGTAGAATTGTCGAAGGCCCTATCAATTCCTAGCAATGCAGGTTAAGGGAAGTTGTCATCGACAATTTCAATTACCTCAAAATCTGCAAAGGTTCTAACTCCATCGATGTCCATAGGGACATGATCCAATCATCCAAATGGGTTGACATATTGCTGATTATCCATGCGAAGGCTGATAAAGGAATAGATCAGCGTGGGTTTCCCCATCAGTTCCCATGTTTTCTTTGTCATGACATTGACCTCTAACCCTAAGTCGAGATCCCAATAGTCTATATCATATTCTCCTATCTGAGCATTCAAGTGTAATTCTTTATTTGTCCTTCTCTTCTTACCAATTTGTTGTACTTCCCTAGTCAGTAAGGGGTCTACCTTTCCTAGCTCATACTCCCTGATTAAGTTCTGTAGCTCTTGCACAACGTTCTCATCCTGAATTAGCTTAAGACAAGTGTACACAAATTTGATGAGCTTACTTACCTCTTTTTCTTCTTTCGATTAAGTCAACTGATCAAATGCTTGAGGCATTCCATATTATTTTACCTCTGGTCTTGTTTTTGATGAAGAGCCTTGATCTCCCCTGAACTCTTGCCTTGCTTCTTCAAATATTTGTCTTTTTTTCTTTGCATCAAAAGCTTGAGTCTTCTCCGCAGCTTTCTTGATACCCGAGTTTTATGTGTTCTTTTGTTGGGTCATTCTATCTTCTCCTGTAGCAGCACCTCCTTGAGTAATAATAGAGAAGCTAGGGTCTAATCTGTGAGGTTTAGCATATATTAATTGCACTTGCAGGTTCTTTTGGGGTCCTCGTCTTTCCTGAAGCTTAGCTAGCAACACAGGACAACCCTCAATGACATGCTCAAAGGAGTTGCAATAGTTGCAAGTGGTACAAGGTTTATGACAGTCCCTTGCTAAATGTCCTGGTTGCACACAATCATAACAGATTGTTTATCATCAGCCTCAGCCCATACCTCCTCCTCATCCTCATCCTCTGAATCCACCACGAGGATTGAAGTTTCCTCTTCTTGGAGAGTTATACTACACATTGTTTCCTTCTTGATGTGCTTCACCTTAGATCTTGTATATGTCTCTTGATCTTTCATGCATGAGATCATAAGCTCTAAAATATCTATCATCATGCCCTACTGAATTACAAAATGTACAATACACATTTTTGGTTGTCTGAACGTATTTCTGCATGTAATAACACTCACCAGGGTGATGTCAATTTATGCATAATTCGCACCAGGGTAATGTGACTTGCTTCAAAGGGCTCGAAGCTCTAGAAGCCAAGTATTCATGGAATAGGGGACAAATCTCCTTTTCATGGTCCTCTGATTTTCATCCGATACACCATATGTCTTCCCTTTTGTCTTTTCCCTTGTCCTTCTTCATGTCCTCAACCTGCAAAGACAAACTAGTTAACTAACTCATGATTTGGCTCATACCTGAGCTGGATTCTCCCATAGGGGTTGATTCAAGCTTCATAGAAATATCCAAGGCTTCTGCCTACGAAGAAATCTTTTGTTGCATCAGGGGAAATCTGATGTGTGGTAGTAGAGCAGCGATGAACCATTCTTTGTTCTGATCATATGGGATCTTGAAAGTCAACCGGCCTGTTAGGGTCTTGAATCTTTGATCGAACTCCCAAACAAGTTCGGCTACCTTCTACTTGATCTCCTTCAGCTCTTTAATACATTGTGACTCCGACTTAGGTTTCTTAAACTCTGCAATTATTGCATTCTTGATCTCATTTGGTGGCTTAGGCTGCGCAAGTCCTTGGACAAGCTTCATATACCATCTCAATGCGTGATCCCTCAATGTAGTTCTAAAATGGTTTCTTTTAACAACTTCATCGGTAATATTTTTAATGTTCCATACGGCCTCACATAGGAACCAGTGTTGATCAAGATATTTAGATCCATCCCCTCTAAAGACAAGGAGCCTCATCTCATCTGCCATGGAGCTACCTAAGTTTCCTATCTGAGTAGATGTTGAGCTACTGGTAATAGTGCTCTGAGGACTCTGGTGCTTCTGAATATTCTGATTACTTAGCATTTCTGAAACAATAGGAGGATTGATATTACTTACTTCAGTGGTCTGCATAGTTCCTGATGTTTCTGGCTCGTCTTGGCGAAGTTCTTCAATGACTTCTTCCTCTGACCTAATGGGTTCTGAGTGATCTTCGTCTTTCAGATTTACCTGTTCTCCACTATAGAAACCCTCTTCCCCGTAGTTTTTCTTAAACAAGTTCTCAAGGTGAACCCCTCTGAATACTTTTCCATTGCGCGTATGTCCAGATTTTGTGTCGTTGTCGCTATCTGAATTCCTGAACATTAACCTTTCCGAATCCAGCTGGTCTACTGTATCTTCAAGATATGGTTTTCATGCAAGAGCATCTTGATTCTTAACTTCAGAAAATGAAAACATTTCCCTCTGGGTCCTTTGAAAAAGTATCTCTTGGCTTGGCTATACGATTCTACTTTGTCAACAACAAATTCGGTGATATACCCTCCAATGGTACTATCAAACTAGTGATCTACCGCTCTGGATATGACGTTATCAACTCTCTTAACCTTCTGAATCAACGTCGATGTCCAAACCACAAGAGGTCTAGATATGATCTCAATTTGGGTATCATGTAACCTAGCCAACCATTCATGTAGCTCCTAGTGGATTCCTCCAAAGAAGATCTTGTGAATGTCGATGAAGATGTATCTTTGTAGCCAATCTTTAGTACTCAGCTTAGGGTTTTTGTTTTGAGCTTAAACGAAGTCCTTATCTTGATCCTCTATCCACTTTTGAATCTTTGTTTTTGATGGGAACTACCTTGACATTCCCTTACACATATTTTGGTCCTGACAACAGAACCATTTGTTGGCACAGGGGCAGACCCAGGGTTCAACACGATAACAATGCACCAACAAAGCCCTAGCTATTGGCCCTTTTGGCAACACCTACGAAGAAGATGCAGTCTCACCCGAATAAGCTATGAGGGGGTTGCAGGATAGGGATGTCTACAACCAGGGGAATATCAAGTGGATCCAGTACAACAACAACTCACTATGCATCTAACCCTTATCAAGCTAGATATACTCTACATAGTTATAGATCTGATCTAACAGAGTAATGCAATTAACAATATAAAAGCGACAGAGATCAAAGTATTAATCACACACACAATACAAGATATACGTGGTTCACCCTCTCTCTAGGGCTATGTCCATAGAACTATGCTTATGGTTTATTAAGGTAAAGCATGCAGTTCTTGTCTGCGCTCTTAGCCAACAACTCTTCTTTCTTTCCCTCTTTCTCTCCCCTTTATGTGCACCCATCTGTAGGATCTAACCTTCACACACAGCTGAATATCTTACAATACTAGAAGGCTCTCTCTCTCACACTACAATATTGTCTCACAACATAATAGAGATAGATCTACAACAATATCATATGGACTTGTACCAACTGGACCCAGGTCCTTTTGACCTTTATTTATACATTGCAATATCTCACCAACAGCCTTAGGCTAAAACCTAAGTGCCAAAACCCTAAATACCAAAACCCTAGGTCAACTTGACCCTCGTTTTCCAGGCTTCACCAACTTGTATTTCCTTCCTTCTCGCAAAGTGCTCCAAAGCATCCAACGATGGCTTTTTCCACTTGCTGATTTGTCCTTGATCCATCTTCCTTTCTTATCTATAATCCTCGATCTCCTCGTCCAATGACTTTCTTTTCCACACTTCGCTCCATATTTTATTCTCTTTTTCTCACTTCGACCCAGTGACAGTCACCGTGTCTCCCGCAAAGATTTATTTTTACCTTTCTTCCTTGTTCTTCGCTTCCTTCCATAACCAAGGGCCAACACTGTCATACATTAATACTAGATCTCGTTCCTTAAAAAAAAAATTCTTGATGTGTCTATCATGCCAAACCTTGTCCCTTTCTTTCTGAACTTGTTGGTGAAATCCTACTAAGATCCGGTCTTCCTCCATGGTCATTAACTGATTTAGTAGCTCTTGTACTACACCTTTTTCTGTCATGTGTGTGATTGCTACTACGTGCAAGCTTGGTAATAAAAATTCTAATGGCACCACTGCTTCTTGGCCATAGACCAGTTTGAATGGCGTGTACCCTGTCAAATTATTGCACGTAGTCCTGTAGGCCCATAATACTGTTGGTACTTTGAGGTCCCAATTGTCCCTATTGACATTACAGATATTTGTCATCCAATTCTCCAGTATTTTTTTAAATGATTCCACTCTGTCATTTTCCTATGGATGATATCGTTTGCTCTTCTGATGATGGACTTCAAACTCTGTAGTCATAGCATTGATGGTGATGTTTATGAAGTGCATTCCTTGGTCACTCATAAAAACTCTTGGAAATCCAAATCTAGTGATCACTTATTCAAATAATAAGTGTGTTGATGTTTCTACACTGCAATCCTTCACTGGTGCGGCTTCTACCCATCTTGTTAGGTACCCTGTCACGGTGATAATGTACCTAGATCATGTTCTTTTTGCTAGTGGGTTGATTGGTCCCACGAATTCTATTTCCCACTTATCAAATTCTTGCAATGTTACTTGTGGTCGTAATGGAATCTCATCCCTTTTGTTGGGTTTACCTACCCTTTGTCAAACATCGCATCTTTGACAGTACTCCTTCGAGTCTCTATGAATCATCGACCACCATAGTCATGCACGCAATACCTTCTGTGTGGTAGATCTGCATGCATAATGTCCTCCTACTATTCCCTCATGGGATTTTGTTAAGAGCCTTGGTCTTTCGTGTTCTAACACATATCTGCGTAAGATGTTGTCTGAGCCCATTTTGTATAAGTGTCCTGCAATCAGTTGATAGTCTATGGCGTGGACTACTAGGTTTTTCTTCTACGTAGTGTTATATTCTTGCGGCACAGTACTATAAATGTGTTGAACCTACACATAATAGATCTAGATAGAAAATACTACACACATTTGCAGAGAGAAATTGAGAAAGAAGAAGTAAGATCGAAAGAATGGAAGAATTCTCATTAACTATATTCCACACTCAAAAAGTGAATAATTTACAATATATATAGAATAAATGAGTAACTAATGAGCCATAGTGGTGGTCTAGATTGATCTAGACACACACCAATAGTTACAAGAGTAAACTGCCACCTAGTCTAGTCTCTCAAGTAGTTAGGGAGTGAACTGCCACCTAGCTAAGTTAACTAGTCAACTAGTCTTCAGTTAACTGACTGAACAAAGAGTAGTGAGTTGGTGATGATCCCAATGTTGCATGGTGACAAAACCAATGCAACATCTAAACTCAACTCAACTAGTCAAATTGAAGTGTCAACTAAAAGAGAATATTCTCCAGGTGAAATATTCTCCCCTAAAATATAAGAGACTGGATAATGACTAATTATGACTAATAAACAAGGAATAACCTTAGGAAAAGTAACTCCAACACCCCCCCTGAACATCACTATGGTGAAAATAAAGAATGGGTCTCGGTTACGAGGCCATGTTAGGTACCCAAATACAAAAGATATACTGAACTAAACGAGGAAATAGGAAAAACCTCATGGGAACAAAACCCCCCCTCAAATTACAATGCATAAAATAAAAAATTGTAAGGAACAAAAGGAAATTGCTAAGCAACCATGTCCCTCACTCCAACAAGACCTTGCAATTGTGGAAGTTTGTGCTCTTTGAAGATTTTGTTGAAGATGTAGATGTCTGCACGGATCTGATGAAGTATATTCATCATTGATATTTCCACACATATCCACTTTATCTTCTTGTAATGAATAATATCCAAATAAATTTTGGATGAAATTT
>ML786189.1:242553-253248 GCA_009831015.1 Picea engelmannii | reverse complement strand
AAAACACACAAACAATACACCCTTCGTATCAATCAAAACGAAAAACGAAAGAAACAATCAAAGAAAAAGACAAACTTCACACCCAAAAAACAAGAGCTAAAGAACAATGATTCTGACTGAAATCAAGATAAAGAGGTCTGTAGCCTGTTGATGACCTTCACCAAGGTTTTACTCAACTGGAGAGAAAAGAAAAGCAATGTATAAATCTCAAGCTTTACTCAACAGGAAAACTCAAATAAAAATAGGTGAAGTAGGCTACAAGGTCCAATCAAAAAGGTGTTTGTTCTTCAATAAGACTGATGTCGAGATTAAACAGGAAGAAGAAATGACTCACTAGGTCACTCAGCACAAGAGCCACAGAGGCAAACCTTAAAAAATGCAATTGTGAAGGGTTTTCTAGCCAAAAAGAGGCTGGCGCTCTGTTGCCAAGGGAAAAGAGCGTTATAGCGCTCTGTGTAGGGCTACAAGAAGCGTTGGCGCTCTGATAACACTATGCCAGGGGCGCTAGGCTCTGAAAGTCCCAGAAATGTCAAAAAATTTCAAAAATCGAAATCTGAACTTGACAAATATGCTTAATGTGACAAGGTAAGGAGCCAATCAACTCATGAAACTAATCAAAGAGGGGTAAACCAGGTCTGAAACAATCAAGGCACAGAACAAGGTCAATGAGGAGAAAAATCCAAACAAAGGGTTTTGATTCAAGGCTATCTCCCCATTGGAGTCGCCAGTTTCTGTTGTAGGAAAATCTGCCTGCGGACAAGTAGATCGACCTCTAAGGCTTGACCTTAACCCTAGACAGAAAAATGCTTATCATGGACACTGACCATATTTCAAATCTATCTAAGCCTAATGCATGAGAAGGAAGGATGATAGAAGTACCTTTTAACCGATGTTTGTCCCTGCACGCTCTGAGTTGCGCTCGAATCCTTTTGCTCCTCGCTAAGGTCTGTGGACAAAACGAGGTACGACCACTTCCTACTCTACTGACATTAGCTTGAAAACAGATCTATCACTGAATGATAAGTTTATGCAACATCAAACACAAACTAGAAAGAAACAGGCCAAGCTTGTCATATTAATGAGAATAACGACAGCAGTGCTTACAATCGTAGATGCGAGTGCGGCAACTTCGTCAAGTCCTCTTCGTCTAACCCTTGCATGAAAGATCCACAACCTGGATGACAACAGCTTCAATGATTGCTCTCCTTGTGCTGACTGCAAGTTTCCTCCAAGATCATAAGTTTCATATGCTCAATTCTTCTTCCTCTTCATCACCATAGAGTTTGCTTATATAGGTTGGGAAGGGCCTAACCACTTGAGTTATGTTTAGAACCAATTGAAAACCTCCTCCTTGGATCAAATATCTTTTGACAAAACCAAGAATTTGAGTTCAACCGCCTCCCAAACTCGAATGATTCTTCCCTTATTCTTCTCACCGAGCTAACAATTTGCCCAGAATGGAGAGAGCTCCCTCAGAAGGGGCATCAGAGTGCTAGAACGCTCCAGAGAAGGTCAAGGGAAGCTCTGCTTCAAATCTGGGTAGTGCTTCTGCAAAGGGGTGGAGAAGCGCTACAACACTTCTGAAACATGGTAGAAGGGCGCCAGCGCTCCTCAGGCAGTTTTAGAGGAGCGTTCCCCTTCCAAAATCTTGATTAAGAAGCCCTCTTAGGTGTTAAGAGATGTTTGACTTCAGTGAACCAGTTTCTTCCTTCAAACCAAGTACATGAGATGTTTCAAGTGCCCCTTTAGTGTTGTCATTATGATAGCATGGCTCAACGACATTTACGACACTTGCGACAAGTGAGAGGCTTGTGCGACACTTATCCAGTTGAGTGATTTTGAGGTGTAACAACTATATCAAGTTAATGACCCAGGGTTCATTTCTATTCAGGCTTCCAAGAAAGCCTCTAAAATTATCAACCCTCCTGGTAAACCAAAAGACAACACGGCACACAGAATGCACTGTGTAGTCTCACGTGAGATAGCTTTAATGGGTGGCTATAATAATCATGTGTTTGCAACCTAGGATTGAGTGCGATATATGAGAACTATATATTGAACCACTATTATAACTTGTAAACACAATATACTATCATTTGTGAATACGTAGGGAAATATAAGAACTTATTCATTAAACATAACAATAACTATTGAAGACAATAAAGATATGCACACATTCATCGCATAACACAGATTTTATCGTGGTTCACCACCTCCTGGGCTACGTCCACAAAGATATGGCTCTTGGATATCTTATTATAGTATTTATGCATCTGCAGTGCCACATGCATTACAATTCTTGTCAGTTGGGTAAGATCTATATGAGGCGGACTAGATCGCACCAAGATCCTCAGCCTGTGATCTAACCCTCAAGATCTACCCTCCCTAATCTTTTCCAGCTCAACAACTTACAAAATTAGGTCATACAAAAAAATATTACATATCACAACAACTCATGGATAAATAGCTAAACTTGATCCCCTTGAGGAAGCTACATGAAAGTATAAATAAGAGGCAAAGGTCTCTCATTTAATCACCTATTGAATATCATTGAATATCTATTTTGTGAAATGTTATTTGGGCGGGTATTATTGATAGAGAAAAGTATGGCAGGAAAAGTGCAGCAAGAAAAGTGCGGCAGAAAAAGTGTGGCAGGAAAACTACGGAAGAAAAAGTGCGGCAGGAAAAGTGTGGCAGAAAAATTGCAGCAGGAAAAGTGCGGCAAAAAAACCGTAGCAGAAAAAGTGTGGAAGAAAAATCGCGGCAGTGGATTCACGGCAACAAAACCACTTCAACAAAATGCTACAAGAAGAATAAAGGGTATGGTTTTCATATGTGTAGTGTTGAATTTATGAATCAAGTTGAGGGTTTGCCTTGTAAATAAGTTGGAATCCCTCTTGGGAGTTTATGGCTCACTGTAGAGTTGATCTGAGGTGGATCTACTAAATTTTAGTATTGGTTCATGTTTGAGGGATTTTGGTTGAGGTATTTAGTTGAAGTTATTGGTACAGATAGAGGTTGTATAACAGTGAGGTTCTAGCACATGGTTTGAGGTATAGACTTGTGGTATAATGTTTGAGGTATATGTGATCAGATCAGAATTGGATGATGAAATTGATGAGGGATTTTCGTTGAGGTACATGTTGGGTACATGGTTAAGACAAGTAGTTGATGAGTTGGCACATACATGAGGTGTATAGTTGATGATGTTGGTACATCTTGATGAGTCATAGTTTATGTGTATTTGATACATGATTGATACATATTTTATGCATGGTTGATGCACTCGTTGATGGTACAGGTTGGTGCATGGTTGATGCACTTGGTTATGGTATAGGTTGATTATAGGTTGTTTGGACAAGTTATTGTGACAGTTTATTTGTACAGGTTTGGTGCATGATTGATGCATTTGTTTATGGTATAGGTTGAAGTACATATTTATGTATGGTACATGTTGGCATAGGTTATTGGTACAAGTTGTTATAGGTTGATTAAAAGTTGATTGGTACATGTTTACAACAATATATATCACAGTGATAGTGTGACAGTGGTTCCATCATTCTAATTCTATGTCAGGGCAGTTGGACGGGGAAAAGACAAGTGGTTGTAGCCACCTTCCAGTTGTAGCCAGAGAACATAGGGAGTTGTAGCCTCCTTCTGGTTGTAGCTGGAGAATTGGGGAGTTGGAGCTTCCCTCAGGTTGTAACCTGAGAAACTAGGGGATTGTAGCCTCCTTCTAGTTGTATCCAGAGAATTGGGGAGTTGGAGCTTCCTTCAGGTTGTAACCTCGTTCTAGTTGTAGCCAGAGAGTTGGAGAGTTGGATATTCCTTCAGGTTGTAGCCTGAGAAACTAGGGGGTTGGAGCCTCCTTCCAGTTGCAGCTGGAAAACAAAGGAAGTTGGTGCTTCCAATGATTGTAATTCTTAAATACATATAAGAAAAATCATTATGTGATTTTCTCCCACTTTGGGTTTCCACGTAAAACATTGGTGTACTGTGTATGTGTGTGATTGCTCATTTTTTCATTGTTTATTTACTTTGCAACTATTGGATGATAATGCTACATTGATATAACACTTTCATTTTATGGTGAAAAATTATTAAATTGCTCTATTATTGATTCACCCCCCCTCTCAGTAATCCAACAATTGGTAACAAAGTAGGTTCCTCAGGAAACATTTTAACCACTAGAAGGAGATCATGGATTATTATGATAATGGAGTACCGATGTTGAATGGCTAGTATGGTTTAAAGTATGAGATGTGGAGCACAAGGACAAAAGAATTTTACAGGCACAAGAATATTATATTTGGCTACCAGTTGTTACAGGATATGATAGTTCAAAAAGGGAAAAGACTACAGCCAAGAAGGAATTGAAGAAGAATAATAAAATAGCAATGTATTTCATCTCGAAAGGATTACCTAATTCGGTAAGAGAAAAGGTTGGTAAATGTTCATTAGCCAAAGAAATTTGGGATAAGTTACATGACATATATTCTTCACCCATCGCAAATTCATAAAATTCCAAAGAAGATGCAGATATAGATCAAGAAGAATTATGTTCACCATGTCAAATAGATTTAGAAGATGAAGTGTACATAATCACCAGAGGTATGTTTTTTTTCTTTAATTGTGAAAAACATGGACATCTTGAAATAGAATTCCATGAAGGAAATGAGACAGAAAAACTAATTGAAAAGGAGGACAATTATGAAGAAGAATTGATTAGTGCTTTAGATGAACTAAGAGAAGAAAACAATTCACTCAAGAAAGAATTGATGAAACAAAAGGAAAGTGTTCACATTTTTTAAGAAGCCCAATAGTTAATTGATAACTTAAGAACTTAGCTAGAAGAAGCCATAAAGATAAGAAAATCTTGAATGTCAAAAGAAGTATTTGGAAGCCAACATAGAAGAACAGAAGGAAGAAGCAGAAATGAGAGAGAAGATATTGGCAGATCATCTTAAGGAAATAACTAACAATCTAAACCAATTTGAGGCAAAGTTTGGTCAAGAAAAGAAATGACTTGAAGAAGAAATAATCACATTAAAAATTCTTCTTGAAGAAGCGAAAAGAACAGAAGAAGTCATGAAGTCTTAGATAATGAAGAAAGAAGAAGAGTTTGAGAAGCTTGAAGAAGAAGTTGTCACATTGAGAAGTAAAATTGTCAAGCTCAACAAGAATGTTGAAGAGACAGAAACATCCACATCAGTTATAGAGAATGAAGAGAAGCACTCTAGGTTTCTAGAAAAGAAGAATGAAGAAAATATAAAGAGTTATGTATAAGTACTCAAAGGAAGGAATCATGGTCAACTGGAATCTAAGAAAACTATTGAAGATACATCTTCAAGAAGACCATCCATGTTCAAGACACAAAGAAGCTTCAATCATGATCATAATCAGTCCAAGAAAAAATTCAGAAGGACTACGCCACAAATAAGATCATTCACTCCTAGGTATGAAAATTTATTTTATGGTCATTGTTTTTATTGTACTAACTTTGGACATAAGGTTGCATATTATAGGGATTATAAAAGAAATGTTCAAGCAAGAAATTCCTATGTGGCCCCACGTAACATTGAATGTTACAAATGTCATAACTATGGACACATAGTTAGTGATTGTAGAATCATGATCGATACTTCCATGAAAGAGAACACTAATAGCAGATGTAATAAAGTATGGATAAGAAAACACAAAGAACAGGTGAACAAAGACCAGGTCCCAGAGATCACAAGATTGACAATAAAATGAGATGAAGAAAATTCTATAAAGAAAAAGAAAGATGTCAGATACAGAAAGGTTTGGAAAACAACTGAAAGAAAAGAAGGACAGGTAAATAAGGAACAAGTTCAAGAGATTGTACTTTCAGGCATTGTAGTGAAAAATGAATCCACGAACAAAAAGAAAGAATTTAGAGCTTAGAGAGAGGATGAATCTACCAATGAAGATGATGATGAATACACATTAGAGAAGGAATTGTTCTGACCCATCCGGATTAGAGACTCCCAGGTAACATGAATATTAGACATGGGGAGTCTATGCGATATCTGTGACATACCAAAGAACAATCCTTTGAGCGGCTTGCGGAGTTTGAATAGACAGATCCAGAGCAATGAGTTAGTAGAAGTACAATCAGTTGTAGTAGTGAATACTTCATGATAATACTATGATAAATGGGTCAACATTATGGATAGTTGTGCAATAGATTCTTGGACAGTATGGATAGAGCATGGATTCATATATTGGTTCAGAGAGTGGTTCAGAGACAAAGGAACATTATCACAATGGATGATAATTACATAGGAAATGGCTTGAACAATGCTAATGGATTCAAAATTGATAGATATTTTTTGGATACATGCAGTGCATACAATAGTTCACATTCAAAATAGAGTAATTCTCATAAACAATGATGAAAAAAATCCCTACGAGCTATGGAAAGGAAGACCAACAAATTTGAAGCACTTCAGAGTATTTGGAAGCAAATGCTACATCAAAAGAGAAGATGGTAGAATGGGAAAGTTTGACTCTCGTGTGGACAAAGGAGTACTTGTTGGTTACTCAAGTACAAGGAAAACATACAAGTGTTCCAATCTGAGGTTGAACAAAGTTGTGGAAAGCATCAATGTAACAATTGATGAAACAAGTGGACAAGAATTAAAGGAAGAATAAAATGAATCAATGGAACAACTTTATGAAGAAGAAGCAGAAGATGAAGAATAAGTCTGCATCAAACAACCAAAAGGATTTCAGTTGTCAGAGAATGCATATTACGTGTTCAAATTGAAGAAGGCCTTGTATGGTCTAAAACAAGTTCCTAGAGCATGGTACTATGTACTGGATAAATATTTACAGCAAGCAGGGTTCAGAAAAGGAAGTGCAGCCAACAATCTCTACATCAAGGTAACTCAAGATAATATTTTATTAATTGAATTTTATGTTGATGATATTATTTTTGGAAGTAATGATGATAGGTTAAGCCAGAAATTTGCAAAGAATATGCAGAATGAATTTGAAATGTCATTACTCGGAGAACAATCCTTCTTTCTGGGTCTTCATATATGTCAAATAAACCAAGGAATTTGTATTTCTCAAACTAAGTATATTAGAGAAAGGCTAAAGAGGTTCATAATGGAATATTGCAAACCAATTACCACTCCTATGCAAACCAGTTGCAATTTCAACAAAGATGATGATTTGAAGTCTACAGACCAAAGTAATATAGGTCAATGATTGGTATCTTACTATATGTGATAACATCCAAACCATATGTAATGCAAGAAGTTGGACAGGTGTCACGATTTCAAGTAGCACCAAAGGAATCACATGTCTTACTAGTGAAGAGTATTTTCAGATATATCAAAGGAACAAAAGAGTTTGGATTATGGTATCCAAAAGGAAAGGATCTATCACTTATTGCCTACACAGATGCTGATTGGGAAAGTTGCATTGATGGCCAACGAAGCACCAGTGGAGAAACGTTCTACTTGGGTGAGTGTTTAGTATCTTAGCTAAGCAAGAAACAATCATCAATATATTTATCTATATCCGAAGCAGAGTATATTACAACAGTAGGATGTTGTACTTAGGTTCTATGGATGAAACAAACTTTGAAGTATGTACAGTTTGAGTATGATGAGCCCATTCCAATCTATTGTGATAGTACAAGTGCCATCGGTATCTCAAAGAACCCGACGATGCACTCCAAGATGAAGCACATTCCAATAAAGTATCACTTTCTACATAAACAGGTTGTAGAGAAGAACATCAAAGTTGAATATGTGGGCACAAAAGAACAAGTGCCAGACATATTTACAAAACCGCTTCCAAGGGAAGCCTTTGAGTATCTTCACCAGAGACTCAAAGTAATTTCTACTCCAAAATGAATGTTTTTCAATGCTTATCTTATATGTATTATATTTACACGAGGAAGCACCATAAAGAGGATAGTTCAGGTTGGGAAATCAGTTTCAGGAAGAGTTCAGTTAGGGGGAGTAGCCCTGGATGGAAAGATACATTTTCCATTGATGACAAGGGGGAGATATTAATGAAATGCAAAGGTAAATTCTTGGATAAATAACACATAGGCATGGTTCCAGGGGGAGCGATGGTTAGAGGGGGAGAATGAGTTATATGACTTCAATATTACATTAGAGTGTTGCAATCAATGCCAAAGGGGGAGATTGTTTATTATTTGGGTTGGTTGTCATTGATGTCAACCCTTGAAGAAACTCTGGTAGTGAATTTTGGTAGCACAAAGGTTTGGGTAATGGACCCAAGTTTGTTTGATGTATAATGGTATGAGTTTTAATATATTTGAAGGTAAGAATATTCTAGATGGATAGTACATGTCATGCCATTTCTGGTGGTATGTGGAACATCACATAACTCCTAACGATTAGAGAGTTATGGCCATGGGAAGTTGAAGAACCCTAATGAGTCATCTAGAAGCCCCAAAAGGTCAAAGTAGTGAAAGTGGTTGCAAATAAGAAATTATTTAAATAATAAAGTGAAGTGATAAGTGTACTATAAGTCAAAGTAGATAAAAAATAAATTATTTAAATAATAAAGTTAATGGAGAACTTACTAATTGTGGAAAGTGATCAAGTTAACTGGACAAGTGGGTTAGTCCTAAAATAAGGAAAGTGCGTCAAGATGGTTAGAAGGTAACCCCTTGAGGAAGCTGCATGAAAGTATAAATAATAGGCAAAGGTCTCTCATTTAATCACCTATTAAATATCATTGAATAACTATTTTGTGAAAGGTTATTTGGGTAGGTATTATTGATAGAGAAAATTGTAGCAGGAAAACTGTGGCAGAAAAAGTGTGGTAGGAAAACTGCAGAAAAAAAAGTGAGGCAGAAAAAGTGCGGCAGAAAAAATGTGGCAAAAAAATCACAGCTGGAAAAGTGTGGCAAAAAAACTGTAGTAGAAAAATCGCAACAGAAAAATCACGACAGTGGATTTGTGGCAGCAAAACTGCGACAACAAAACGCTACAAGAAGAAAAAAGGGTATGGTTTGCATATGTGTAGTGTTGAATTTATGAATCAAGTTGAGGGTTTTCCTTGTAAATATGTTGGATTCCCTCTTGGGAGTTTATGGCTTATTGTAGAGTTGATCTGAGGCAGATCTACTCAAGTTTAGTATTGGTTCATGTTTGAGGGATTTTGGTTGAGATATGTTGTTGAATTTATTGGTACAGATAAAGGTTGTATAACAGTGAGGTTCTAGAACATGGTTTGAGGTACATACTTGTGGTATAATGTTTGAGGTATATGTGATCAGATCATATTTGGATGATGAAATTGATGAGGGCTTTTGGTTGAGGTACATGTTGGGTACATGGTTGAGACAAGTAGTTGATGAGTTGGCACATACATGAGGTGTATAGTTGATGATGTTGATACATATTGATGAGTCATAGTTTATATGTATTTGATGCATTATTGGTACATATTTGGTGCATGGTTGATGCACTCATTGATGGTACAGGTTGGTGCATGGTTCATGCACTTGTTTATGGTACAGGTTGATTACATTTTGTTTGGACATGTTATTGTGACATGCTATTTGTACAGCTTTGGTGCAAGGTTGATGCATTTGTTTATGTTAGAGGTTGAGTACAAGTTAATGTATGGTACATGTTGGCACAGGTTATTGGTACAGGTTGTTACATGTTGATTATAGGTTTATTGGTACATGTTTACAGCAGTATATCTCACAGTGATAGTGTGACAATGGTTCCATCATTCTCTTCTACATCAGGGTAGTTGGACGAGGCAAGGACAGTTGGTTGTATCCACCTTCCAGTTGTAGTCGAAGAACATAGGGGGTTGTAGCTTCCTTCTAGTTGTAGTCAGAGAATTGGGGATTTAGATCTTCCCTCGGGTGGTAGCATGAGAAACGAGGGGGTTGTAGCCTCCTTCTGGTTGTAGCCAGAGAATTGGGGAGTTGGAGCTTTCTTCAAGTTGTATCCTAAGAAACTAGGGGGTTGGAGCCTCCTTCCAGTTGCAGTTGGAAAACAAAGGAAGTTGGTGCTTCCAATGAATGTAATTCTTAAAGACATATAAGAAAAAGAATTATGTGGTTTCATCCCACCACTACTACATATGGGCAGATTATTCCACAAAATGTTTCCATGTTTCCATTAGTTTCATCTTTTTTTTAAATAGGGCGGGATTTTCGTTGATATTTCCACGAAAGTTTGTCGCAATATTGACGAAAAATTATTTTAACCTGGTCAAAATTTTCATCGCTATTGCCACGAACGTTCGTGGCAATAGCAACGAAAATTTTGCCTATCTCAGTGGTCGGTGTTAACGACTAGTTGACTACTTGATCTATATAAGCCTGACTTTAAGAGACTTTGCGACACAATTTTTATAGTTGTGACACTGTTCTTGGATTTTGTTTTAGTTATTTATTTTTTCTATCACCCACTGGTTGAAAAAATCCAATTCTCGAACTACATAGCTTGGATTTTGAACTTGCAAGGTTAGTATTTTTTTTTTATTGATGTACTCATTTAACTTGTAAATTTTTGTTCATATGTCCAAATTTCATGTAGCTTGTTTTTTCCTTGATAATATATTATATGTGTAGTACCATATTTCATGTCTTTGGTTTTTGGATCTAGTTAGTATATTCTATGGAAAAGGGTATGTGGATTCCATAATATTCTAGGTTTATGG